>JADNYV010000420.1:0-30269 GCA_015501055.1 Mucidula mucida
ATTGGATTATCAAGGAGGAAGATCCTCGCTGAAACATATAATATTAACATGATGTCTTGGCCGTACAACCAGTATTACTTGGATAGTCCCTAGGCCATTGTCAAAGTACCACATTACATATCTCCCTTCCCAGCTTGGCGCTCAACCTCGAACGCTTCCTGTCGATGTAAAGAATGGGCTGATCCGCCTGGTTCAACACCGGGACGCGACATATCAGAAGTATCTCCTATTTCTGATGCTCCTTCATTCGTGGTCGCGGTCTGGGGCCTAAAGCTCGCGAACCGAATGGTTCCGGCATCCCTCACGGTCGTCCTCATATTCGGAAGGGAAGAACGAGTCCACGAGTCGTCGATGCGCTTCTCCTGACATAACTCTCCCAATGATCATGGTCGGCGCAGCTGCCTATGCGTATGCGTCAGTGTCAAGCCGCCCGTAGAATCAAGTAGAATTACAGTTACAGCATTGAGGAAGGCAGCAGGATACCAGTAGGTGAAGCTCCACTCCGGCAGGTAGAAGTCGTGTAAATACAAGGCAAGGTTGATCAAGTAAGTAGAAATATTTCGCAATAGCGGAATAAATGAAGGCAGATTCAATGAGTATGCCTATGAGCCCGCGGTATGTACGAAGGCTCTTCATCCCCGCGACAGCAAGGATCCGAAGGACGATAAGGGATGTTGTCAATAGATTGATTGACGCTGTGAGGGAATAATAGACAATACTCCAGTTGACCTGACTTATTGATGCACCGATCGACATTGAGCCGGAGGGATACGTCACCACCATATTCAACGCATGACTAACTAGTATCCGATCTTCTTTAGCAAGCGCAAGAAATCAAATCGATAATAGAAACCCTACCTAATCCACTTATTAACGCCGCAAGGAGGATGCTAGCGAGCAGCCAATTGTGGTTGTAGAGCTCCCAACAGCGCCAGATCTAGTTCACTACGAATCGGTGTACTGCGGTCAAATGAGAGAGGAACAGCGCGCACATTAGTCAGTTCTGCGAGCATAGCGTTCGTCGCCATTGCTGTAGTGCCAACAATGTTGATTGCGAGGCGCCGTGCAGACCAGTTCTCGTCACCGACTCCAAACGCGTTCGCGAGCACAGAATCCGAGACTGTCCATGTGTCACAAACACAGAATACAACGCGTTCCAGTCAAAGCCAACATGAATTGTTGCCAGTAACCATATCAGGCAAATGACTGTGCTCGCGAACGCGAGACTGTCCATGTGTCACAAACACAGAATACAACGCGTTCCAGTCAAACCAACATGAATTGTTGCCAGTAACCATATCAGGCAAATGACCACCGTCAACCGCTGGCGCTGACGAGGCCATTCTCCGCGCGCGGCTGATAACGAAAGTCGATGAGTGAACTATAGCGAAAACCATTGCAATCCTACCTATCTGGCGCAGAGTAGCGACGAAAATCATCGTGTACAGTGCGTAATTGAAGATTTCCAGGATGTGGTTGTTGAGGCTATCGCCGATGGCGCGTGTGGCCTCCGCGTTGGACATATCGAGTTCTTGTTCAACAGGAGAAGACATCCTAATCCTAATGCCGCGAAGGAAGATACAATAACATCGCAGCGTACTTTAAGTATTGCAGGACAGATTGAACTCAATGAGTGGGAAGTCAGGTAATAGGAAACTGAATTCCTTGATTGCAGTACAATTTGGTGAATCGAACTGTGGAGACTCCGATGCCAAGCGCGCTGCTTCGTAGGCCACATCCATCCTCGAATAACTTGGCGGGCCAAAAAAAGCCTGCAAGCGCATCGGAATCAATGTATAAACAATGGTATGTTGAGGTTACTGACATATCCTTCGGTGGTGTATTGAGCGTTTGACAATCCATCTGTCTAATTGTCATTCTTGTTCATCAAGAGTCTGATGTGAGAACGAAGACAAGTGTTGGACGTGTCATCAAAGAAGGGATATTGATTGAAGGAACTGATAATCTTGTAGAGTACGACAGGAGCTTCGAAGAGGGGTGTAAATCCTCGGCACGAAACGGATGTCGCTGCCAAATATGAGAAAATAAGGCGCCACGATTCATGCATCTCCAGGAACTGCCGCCAGTCTACTGCTAAGCTGTTACATATGTCGCGGGCTCTGAGTGAGCTACCAGTGATTACAGTCACTAGATCTATCCGGTTCGCGCCGGTATTAGTAGGCCACGCGCGCAAAACATTACTTATTAACACTTTAAAGTGAGTGAATCTATGAGTAGAATAGCGTACATGAACATCTTCAGGTAATACTGGAGTCTAGATAGAGGTCCTCTGCCCTCGAAATATATTCATAATTGATCCTTTCCGTATCCTGAAGAACCACATGAACGCAAATGTTGCCGCAATCTACAACGCCCCGTCAACTGCTGACCAATTTGGGAAGTCAGGAACTCACGTTAAAGGCGACGAAAGCCGCCATCACGCCGATGTCTCTCCAACGATTGGAGTAAAATATGTGGAATTGTTTGCCCAGAAACTCATCTGTTGACCGCGTAGAGCAGAATCCACAATCGGACGAAGCATCTGGGTTGGTGAGGTATCCTCCTGCGATCGAAATATACTGCTGCATGTATTCTGCGCATGTTTTACCGGAAGGAGGAGTAACAGTCACGACCTCAAGAGCCGAACAGGTAATACTTTGCTTGCCCAAAGCTGACGAAACGTTCAGCGCGCGCTTCCATACATACAAGCAGAACATACCTTGACCTAACAGTCCTTCAATGAAATACGTGAAAGGCGTTATACGGTACACCCATTGCCACCAACCGAGTTGGCTATACGGCTGGACCACACCGTTGCTACAGCACAAACTATGAGAACTACGCCAACAAAGGAAAGAAGAGAAACCCACAAAGACAGCACGAAGGAAAACATACTCCCAAACACGAGGGCTGCGATCTGAGGATCCGGACACATTGCCGCGGCCGTCTGTCCTACCGTCGTGTAGTACATCGGGAACAGCACACACAACATGAGCCAAGTATATCCTGCCCTGTCGTTGGGGAACCCGATCGTCCAGTACCAGCAGAAGTAAAAGAATGATGACGCCACAATACCCCAGGGAATCTCGACAAGAATCTGTGAGGTCACCAATGCTGTCCAATGGTACATCCGACTTGGTCGTTCGCGGATCTCGTAGACATTTCGTGCATCGAAAAACGGTAGCTGGACTTGGGTGGCTAGAGGAACAGAAGTGATGGACGCCATGAATACGGCGAATAACTTGTTCTGGGTGCCCTGCTGCGAGTTATCGGACGAGAAGAATGAGAGGCCAACGAAAAGTCCTGCGGTCGCGTTGAGAGCAAACTTGCTCAAAAGGTAGCTTGGATCGCGATTATGCGCGCTCAAGCTCCGCTTCGCGAGTTGAGCGACCTGGTGAAACCAACCGGTGGCGTGCTCGGACTTGTACTCGACAGAACCAGAAGGAGGAAGAGCATGGGAACGCTTGCGTCCCGTAACATGAATATCCTCTAGTTCGTTCTGCACGCGCCTCGCCTCATCGGAGTGACACCAGAGATCATGCCAATCTGCCGTGGCATGCGCGGTAGCACCAGCACCTATCACGTCCAACATGTACTCGGCTCTGTAAAGAAGGTTCGACAACAATCAAGTAGAAACTGGGCCGACTCACGGATTCTCCTCAGGCTCACATAATCGACCTCCGTTACGTTGAAAGTATTGTAGAACAGTAGTGGCGTTATGTCCAAGATCGCCGAAGTAAACCGTTTCGCCGCCTTTCCGAAGAAGCAATAGTCTGTCGAACATCTGGAACAGTTCCGCCGAGGGTTGATGAATGCTACGTTGAACAGCGTTAGCTGACGCGTCGAGCTGACAATGACGATAGTACATACGTGCACAAGATGGCCTGCCCTTTGTTGGCAAGGTCACGAAGAAAGAGAACAATATTCCACGCGCTTTGAGAATCTAATCCGGAGGTAGGTTCATCCAAAAAGAGTAGAAGTTTGGGCTAAGATCATTATTAAAACGATGCCGAACAGCAAGAATGAACTCCGTCGATACCTTCGCCGCCAACTCGACACCGATCGTTGTCCTCTTGCGATTCTCGATACCTAGAGATCCTACTGCAGCATTTCTGTAAGGTTCTAACCCACATAGTTCGATGCAGGTCTCAACACTGACACTTCGCATGAGACAATTGAAAGTTTCAGAAAGAGCGAATAACATACTATGCCATCTTTTCGGCCAAAGGAACTGACGTAGGTTGGCGTAATTGAGCCGAAAACAACAGCGCTTCATATACTGTGGCCGATCCGACATGTGTATCTTGTTGTTGACAGTAGGCACTTGTGGAATCCGAAAAGTCAGAGCATGCAGATCAGGTGAAGAGGGGACGTACGTCTGGGATTGAAAATCCTTTGGGAGTGTTTGCCCATTGACGAATCTATCTCCAGTAATGACGCCTACATCCACTCTCTGAGCGAGTGCGTTCAATAATGTCGTCTAGAAATCATCGTAAAGGCGACGGTATGAATGAGCATAACTCCTTACCTTGCCTGCTCCAGATTCGCCCATCAGAGCGGTAAGTTTTCCAGGTGCCACATATCCCGAAACATCGTGCAATAAGCGTTTGGGACCGTCGACAGTGGGGACCGTGTATGTCAGATGATGCCACGAGAACATGTCTGTGGAGGAGGAGGTTTCCAAGACGCCCTTCTTGGCCACAGTGTTGGTCTCATCCTTCTTCATTTCAGAGTCCATCGCAGTGAGTTGAGAGCCGCGCTCGACATCTTCGGGACTGGGAGTTGCCAACGGACATAAAGACGAAGCCGAACGTTTAAACAGGACGATGTCGTGAGACGTTAAAAGTCTCGTGCCGATTTCCGTGAAAACAAGTAACGCGGCGAAGAAAGCAACGCCAAAAGCCACAAGGATCCCGAAATTCTAGGATATGCGTCGACCGGTCAATCGTTGAATGGTAAGCATAGGCACTCACCCTCCACGTGTGGCTGAACGAGAAGTTGAAGGACAAATTGATAAAGGTTGTGCCACTGATGAGAGACTGGCCCGGTTGTGCGCCGACAGTTGTGCAGACTTGGTTTACGAGCGTAATGTTCTCGTACCCTGGGCCTTGAGGTACAAGGTTTCCACAGACGCCATTCACGGTTCGGAATTCGTTTGACATAAGAGCCTCGAAGCCCCATCGAAGAGGCTGAAGGACGATTATCAGAACAGCATTTCAAGACAGCGATAAATCGTACATTAAGATATGACACCCATTTGAGTGCCTCGACCATAGAGGGGGGCGGAATCGAATATCCAGTGTATAACACGTAGGTCAAGGTCGAAAGACCAGCCAATGCCTGAGCAAGCACTAAAACCGAGATTTGAATTTTCAGCGTGACACACATTGAGGGAGAAATACCTGGATCTGGCATCAGCGCGGTGAGCGCACGGAACCAAGTCTTCGTTACCACCGCTTGAATGAAGCAGAATAAGAAGAATATGCTAAATAATGTCTTGAGCAAATCTGTGCAATAAGGAGGTACTGACTTACAAGAACTGATCGGCAGACTGCTGAAGCTGGGCCATCTCGTAGATAAGAATGCCAAATATAGCAGTTGACACGAATGTTACTGGGAGATCCACGAGCGTTAACGCCACCTGGTCGATGAACGGCCGATACATGGCCCATGAGGACTGTCTCTGCACAATCGGGCGCTGTCCAAAAAGAGAGGGAACTTCCGACATTGAGATCACAGCTTGGTTCAAAAGAGAGCTAAACGTTGAGAAGTTGGTTGAAGTGTGAAGAGAAGAACATTGCCGAAAATACCACTTACAAGAAAAGAACACCCCCTCGGGAGAAAAATGTATCTGTGTTGACTGACATCTTGAGGAATATGGCACCGGTGATTGTACCCTGGAAAGCGAAAGAGCTGTCGTGATGTTAGGCTCGAGGTATGGCAGCTGTAACACGAACGTCTTACAAAATATACATGAACGTCGCGAGCATATTTCCTCTTAGGATTTGCAGACGGCGCAAAATCACGGCCCTCGACTGCATACCCAGAGACGTCATGAAAGGCGAATCTTTGGATGCATACTGAGAGTATTCTTTCCAAGCGCTTTCCTGGTAGTGCTGCGTAATCTCAATCTTCCCGACGCGATGCTCTTTGAACTGCGCTATATCCGCACGGTTGGCGCGCGCCACATCAGATTTGGCGTAATATGCAGCAAACTCCTCAGCAGTACGAGGAAGGGAGAGAGCGCCTGAGCGGGGTATCCGCCCATTGGGATCAGTGACGGCGACAAGGAAGTCCGAGGTGGTTTGCCTATTCGCTGGTTGGTAGCCCATTGAAATGAAGAAGGCGCGCGCCTCTTTAGCAGGACCGTAGTATACCATCTTGCCTTCGTAAAGCACACAAACCTAAACTTGGTTCAATACTGAACCTGACCTTTATCTTGCATCCGACTTACCTTGTCAAAGAGGTTGTATAACGACTCTCCTGCCTGGTACAACGACACGATAGTTGTCATGCGAGCCATGTCAGTGGCGGTACGTAGTGCTTGAACAAATTCCAAGGCCGTCGAGGAGTCTAAGCCTCTCGTTGAACTAATAAAACGACGCGTCAAAACATTGTTTTCACAGAGCCTGGAATAACTTACTTGTCCCAGCACGCTATCCGCGCTCGAAGAGCTAACACCTCGCTAATTGAGACCCGTTTCTTCTCACCGCCTGAAACCCCGCGTATCGCTGCATCGCCAACCAGAGTCTTCCTGGCATGCTTTAACCCAAATACCGTCGTGAGCATATCTGTCACCGCCTCCGCGTATTCATCTCTAGAATATCCCAATCGCAGTCGAGGCGTTCTAAGCTTGGCAGCAAACTTGATTGTCTGCTCGACGGTCAACGTTGGAAAATGTACATCGTCTTCAGGGCAATAGATGACGTCCCCTCTATGGTGCTTCCTAATGTCGGACGGAGAAAGAGAGTCGTAGTACACATCTCCACCAACGGCGTGGTAATCGCCCCGTTGGTTCGCCAATGTCTTGAGAAAGGTCGTACATCCCGCGCCTGGTCGTCCTAAAACCACTGAACGATCGGTGAATATACGCGATGATACAACAGGAACAAGGGAAACGCACAGAGCATCTCTCCAGGTTTGACTGTGCCTTCAAAACCTGAGAGAATTTCACGCGTCTGTGCGTGTCGGACGTTCTGAATGGACTCGAGGATGGTGAAAGGATTGAACATCGACACGAGCGAAGCCTGATACGAGGCTGAGGAGCCCTTGACCACTACGCGTAGATTCTTGAATGCAACGCCTAATTCCCGTGATTGAATCCCAGCATCATCGCATCTGGTAAGAAGATGAGATAAGAAAGACAATACACTTGAGAGGGCGTACCGATGAGCCAAGTCCTGGAGAGTTCTCTCTAAATCAAAGTTGGTGTCCTCCAGCGGAATACTCTCGACAGACGACCCCATCGGAGAAACGTTGACACGCGGAGAGAAAATGGACGAGAACACGGCGGACAAGTCATCGGAACAATCACCTGCATAGTTTGTTAAATACACGAAGGAGAGGAAGATCGCGCATCAAATTGAAGCTGTGGGTGCCTTAGTCAGATCCCGCGGAAGTCAAACTTGAAAGTCGTGCTTACGTTTGGACCCTGTACACACCTGGAGAACCATCACTTAGGCTCCGTGGTACGAGCCGTGGGCGACGCTAGCCGGACGAAACAAAAAACACAGGTTTGATCCTACAGCCATAAGGTGATTGCATAACCGCACTTCCGGGTTACTTCACATGGAGTCAAGTAGTAAGTACGCTCAAAATTAGAACACCCACAGGAAGAGTGGCGCAGCGCCGGTAGGACGCCTCAACATCCACCAGTCAAAGAATTACCATCTCCCGGATATAATAGCTAATATACAACACATAAAGTACAATATCGAACATCCTCTCCCGAAAAGATCCATGCCTCACCTCACCGCCCCGCCTGCGGCTTCATATTCGCCGCGGCAGCCTGAGCAGCCGCCAACTGCTGATGATGGCTCTGCTGCTGCTGTAACTGCTGAGCAGTCATATTCATGCCCTGCATCTGGGGATTCATCCGCCAATACAACTGGGCTTGCTGCGGGGTAATGTTCGGAGGGAGGCGGTACATCTGCGGGTATCCATACGCGTACATCTGCCCTTGCCCTTGAATCTGTGGGCGGGGCGACGCCGTGCTCCCATTCGCTGCCCCAGGAACCGCATTACGCTGGTGGAACTGCGCGGCGGCGGCAGCAGCGTTGTTGTACTGGTACATTTGAGGTGTCTGTTGGATCGTAGTGTGTTGCTGAAGAGGAGTCGCGTGCTGTTGGGTTGGCTGGGGTTGTGGAGTGGCGTGCTGTTGATGAGGGGTGGCGTGCGCCTGATGAGGAGTCGCATGTGTTTGGTGAGGGGTAAGGTGGACTTGAGCGGCCTGGCCCTGGGGCTGATGAGGCATGGGAGAGCGAGACGCGATTCTTTGGTTCGCGACATGAGGGCTCATCATCGCCGAGGGCGTGGGTGCCGTAGATGAACGACCACCATTTTGAGCCTGCTGGAGCTGATGTTGAGCGTGTTGAATCTGTTGTTGGCGATGTTGTTGTAAAGCCTGAGCTTGCTGTTGCTGTTGTGGAGTCAGCTGCTGAGGCTGGGTCGTCTGCTGCTGAACCTGCTGTTGCGGATGAGGTTGAGGTTGAGCTGGTTGCTGATGCTGCTGCTGTGGAACCTGTGTCTGTTGCTGTTGTTGGTGTTGCGGCTGCTGCATGTAAACGTATCGTTGTCGCATTATGTCCTGCTGCTGCGGGGGCATCATTTGGATCTGCTGCATGCCAGTGAAAGTTGCCCCGTTCGGGGCCTTGGTCATCTTCATCTGGTTATTCGGCATCACAGGAGGTCTCTGGAGGAATTGGGGATTTGGTAAGACTCCCTGGAATGCGGCAGGCTGGGGAGTGGGTACAACGGTTGGCTGGGGAATAGGTGGGGCGGCGCGAGGAGAGGTTTGTTGGGGCTGAATTTGTGTATGCTGCTTCGATGGAGTAGGATTTCGGCTGGTGACGTCCTGAACTTGAACAGCGAACGTAGGAACTTGATGCGCCTGGTGTGGCGTTTGTGTACGTGGAGATGGGGTATTTGTTTTCGTAACGGCGGGATTTTGTATATGGAACTGCTGCTGGGTTGGGTGAGGATGTATCGGTGCGGTGAAGGTTTGTTGGTTTGCGGGGACATCCTTCGGTTGTTGTGGTATTTTTTCGGGAACTGGTGTGGGTGGTTTGGTGTACGGTGTGGGGGCCGCACTAGTCGTTGAAGGAGCAGGTGATGATCGCGCAGAAGCAGGTGGTGCCTGTGCGACTGACTTAGTCGTTGTTGTCGTCTTGACGGTCTCTCTTGCCGTCTGTAAATTCTCCAAAAGTCGGAAACTAAAGTATATCTTTAGATGTTGTCGAGTCAGAGAGCTTGAAGCCTACCTGCTGGGACGCGATGAACGCGAAGCCATGAACTGCATGATCTTGGCTCTCCGTGCCTTGCCAGTTTCGTCCTCTTCCTGAACAACGGCCGATGCCTTGCGCTTGAGAGATGATGGAACGGTGGGCGCAGACACTTTAACGACGTGATTAACCATTCTCGTTAAGTTTGGGTCGGGATCGAGGCACAAAGGTGGTGTCGTAGCAAGCTACAAACTAATCAAGTCACCGTTATAATGGACATGAATACAACACACCAAGATCTTTGCTTCGACCTCAAGGGCATCCATATCTGTCCACTTGCTGCCTTGCTTGACATTCAACGCGCATATATCCGCCCATAACGATTCTGAAGTTGGATGAAGGACGGTGCGCGAGCGTTCTGGCGCCTCAAGTGGTGCATCCGTTGGTTTGCCCGGACGGTAATCCAAAATCTCGACAATCATACATCCTGCGGGGACTTTCAGTGTAGACCAAGAAAATTCGTAGAAGTGGATCACCTTCGTAGAAAGGAACTCTGGCCGATTCAAACGTGTCCAGAAAGTCCACGGGTATTTGGTGGTTACGAATATCATCCAAGAGTGACTAGAAGGCATTGTAAGAGCGGATAGCAGCTCATTAATAACGGCGCGTACCGCGACGTGGTTATTGTACAGAAATTTTGGACCGTGGTTGAGTGTCCAGTGTTCGGGATGTAAATGTACACTGAACGATGGCGGGTGCGACTCGTTCTTAGCAAGCAGTTCCTAGAATGATATGATGAGCTCCATTTTGTCGCATATGTAAGGGAAAATCACCTCGACTTGACGCGTCTGGTTATACCAAGTCATCGCAAGCGCGCCTACCAGAACGAGGTGGCGGTACAAAGACAAGTGGGAAAGCCGGTCCGGTCGCCGATCATAAGACAAAGGCTCGTAGGGTTAGGGTTTAATTAGCCTCTTTCCACTGATGGCGTCCACACCAAGTCCACAAGCTTGAGCCTAAGCTAAGGATCCCTCAAACTCAGTTAAAGAGAAGGGAGAAAGTGTAGGAAACTTCCCTTCTTCGTGAATATTAAGGCTAACTGATCTCTTTTTCACTTTTCAATACAAGGTAAATTGGCACAACAATCCGTTGAGGACCATTTACAATAAGCCCTAGATATATGTTAAGATACACAGGCATAACAATACATTCCTTCGTTTTTTCCTTCTCTTTCCTCTTCAATGGTGGAATAGTCGGAGCGAAGTGTGCGCAAAGACCAGATCATGTTCATCCGCCGCCCTGATGCATTCAACATCCATAACACTTCCACTCGGCGCCGCCAGATACCTAACACCGCTCTTCTTCGCACGATGCACATTGTCGGGGAAGGGGAAGAAAGCGTCACTCGAGCACGCCACGCCGTCCAATTGCGCCGCCCATTCTTTTCTCTCTGCTTCACTCAAGGTTGGGATCGCGCCCTCAAACCGGCCCTCCCACTCTGCCTTCTCTGCACCGTCCAATGGCTCGCCAGAAACGAAGAGATCAATGGCATTAGCCTTCTCTGCGCGCTTGGTGCCTTTCTTGAAAGCAAGGTTGAGGACAGTCGGATGGTGCCGGAGCCACCATAAATCAGCCTTGCCACCAGCAAGACGCGTACAGTGTATACGCGATTGTTGGCCTGCCCCAAGACCGATGATGCCACCCCGAAGGGCATACGCGACACTGTTGGATTGTGTGTATTTAAGGGCCAAGGTTGCAACAATTAAATCGGTAATGGCCAAGGATGGAAGCTAGGGATTGTTAGCGCCTGGTTTCACTAGACGAAACATGTCAGTTACCTCCTTGTTCTTGGTAACAACATTTTCAAAAAGCTTAGCATCGATCTTGCAGTTATTGCGGAGTTGCTGTAAACTGATTCCGTAGACCTGTTTGATCTCGACTGGTGGAGGGACGTAGGTCGGATCGATCTGCACAAGAATGAGCTACCTGAAGGGACTCTAGCACGACCGGTTTTACCTCCAAAACACAGTACTTGCCGCCTTTTTTCTTAGCGAGAATCTTGAAAGCTTCTTCTGAATATCCTGGAGCGATGATACCATCGGACACTTCACGCGAGATGATCTCGGCGGTTGCAAGATCGCAAGGAGCGGAGAGCGCGATGAAGTCGCCGAACGACGACATACGATCAGCACCGCGAGCACGAGCATAAGCAGAGGCCAGAGGAGTGAGAGGCGCTTTCAAGTCATCAACGGCATAAACCTTCTTCTCTGTGTCGTTGAGCTCGATGCCGACTGCAGCGCCAGCAGGAGAGACATGTTTGAATGAGGCGGCAGCAGGTAGGTCAAGAGCATCTTGTAACTCTTTGACGAGAGCATACGAGTTAAGGGCGTCCAGAAGATTGATATATCCCGGAGATCCGCAGAGAGCTACGATCGCAACGGTTCAGTACATGTAATAAAAGGAAATAATGATGTCTACCTTTGAAAGGTAATTGTCCATCAGTAACAAAAGCTTGGGCGGGTTTTTGGTGAGGGTTAGCGCCGTACCGGAGGGGCATCCTCTGCACATGGCCAGCAAGAGGCGCGTCTCCAGTAGCGTATTGTTCCCTGAAGTATCCACTAATCGCTTCGTCGTATTTGGCTGTCATCTCAAACGCCTTAAGCGCAAGTTTGCTTCTCAAAGACTGGCCAACATCGCCGTTACCCTCCTTCCAGGATTTCAAGAAATCGGTGTAGTCTGATGGATCGGAGAGGACAGAGACGCGCTCATGGTTTTTGGCGGCCGCACGGAGGAGGGTGACTCCACCGATATCAATCTCTTCAACGGCGTTGGCCAGGGTGCAAGTGGGCTGCGAAATGGTTTCGGTAAAAGGGTATAAGTTGCATACGACAATGGAGATGGGCGAGATGCCTTGCGCGTCGAGGTCTTTTTTGTCGGACGGGATGTTTCGGGCTAGTATTCCTATTTAAACAGTTAGGCTTGCCAACATTGAAAGAGTGGGACGAAGCACCTCCATGAACAGCAGGGTGAAGGGTTTTGACTCTTCCGCCGAGCATTTCTGGAGCTTTCGTGATATCGGAGACATCTCTAAAGTGCCAGGTTAGATTGTCAAAGGAAGTTTCAAGGAGAGCACTCACTCGATAGCAATGCCAGCATCTCTGATTTTCTTGGCAGTCCCACCAGATCCAAGCAGTCGAACACCAGCAGCATCAAGACCACGGGCCAAGTCGAGTAGATCTGTCTTGTCATACACGGAAAGCAGTGCTAACGAAGAGATTCAGTGACAGATGTGCATAGCTGGAGGAAATCAAGGACCGATGGGCTTCGACATGATGGTTTCTGGTCGAGATGAGATAGAAAAAATATTGCCGCCGGTGCATAACAGATAAGATAATAGACCACCAATCGATCTCACGCTTTTCGTGTTTAAAATGGTGTTTACTCGAGTCTAATAGAGTGTATTAGCAGCCCGCAACGAAATGGTTTTGTTTCGTTGAAATTTTGACCCTTTTTGTTCGCAAAACCATTTGAGGCCCCGTACCTGTCCTTTTTTGGAACCACTGGTCCGGCGTGATCTTATTTGAGTGTGACGTGAAGTGACCACATGACGCGACCTTTTTGCTCCCCACCGCGACGACGACGACGCGAGCCCGCTGGCGGTACAATATCCGCCTGGAGGCCATATATCTGCGCAGCACTGCTACAAGACATGCCGTATGATGGGATGCATATGTGTGGCGTTAAGAAAGTTATCCAGCACGTTACCGCGCTGCTTTCGAACCTTACATAAGCCTCCGATTATTCTTGCTTGAACAAGAAATCAGCCGCCGGAGGGCCGGGAATGTTTTGTTGAACTTTGTCACTCATTTTTTGAGTATTGCAGGGTCATTGCCATTTCGTTGCGGGCTGCTAATACACTCTAATAGGTGAGAAATACTTCGCAGTCCACCGCCGTATCCTCATGCCTTTCTAGGCTGAGCGTATCCGCCCGTTCGCGGCGCGTATCATCCGGATCTAGGATCGTAATAGTTGGACTTCTCGAGACATGGCTCCTTGACATGTTTATAAACTGACCTGGATGGAGAAGGAGTCTCATACGACTCTCCTTTCTCTTGCCAGGTCGGTTTCTCTCGTTTCCCTACTTACTGGACTTTTACTTATGGACTCTTCTTTATCGGACAGACTGTCAAGTTGTATTTTGAGTACCCACCACTATTTACATTTCCCACCCATTGTATGTACAGCGTACCGTGTCATACACACGCAGCACGGTTGTAATACCACCTCATTTGGCCATCGCGGCCGGACTCGGTATCGTTTGCCTGACTCTCGCCTTGAACCGATTAGACCAAATTTACATCTACAGTCCTAGCTGCACTCTTTTCATACACATGTTTCATTTGCACGCTAATATGTCGGGCAAACGTCGAAAGGGCAAGGTAATTGCTTGAACTCTTTGAGATATACAATTAAAATCAGAGCGGAATGATTAGGATCTTGGTGGGTGTCAGTAGGAGGGAGTGGTATGTAAATGGGAAGGGCACGCACTACTGGTATTATGACCTGAAGCGTACGTACGCCATTAACAGCGCCGCACCGCCTGTCACTATTCATATGTCAGTACCGATGTCAACGACCTCATAAGCAGGGACTCACCGAAACCCACAAGCACCTGCAACGTCGCGGCCTTGCTCATCTGAATGCCGGTTCGCAAGGCGGCGATCTCCTGCTCAATCCGGGTATCGACCTCTCGAACTTTGAGTTCCTGTTTCTTGCCCTCCTCCCTCATCCGCCCCTTCTCCAAGTTTAGATCTAGTCGGACCCCCGCCTGCGTCCGGGTTACCTCCTCCCTTAATCGCGCCTTGAGTCGTTCCACCTCCGTCTGTAGCTGGTCATGTGCGCCCTTGAGCGAAGCTAAGTCGTTTTTCGAGACCAAGAGCAGTTCAGATTTGAGTTGGGCAAAGTCGACTTGCTGAGTGTAATGCTGTTTCTCTTGGTCCGCTTTGGTGACCATATTGGATGACATGTTGCGTATGGACTCGTCGACGACCTCTGCGAGAGCTGTCATGATGCCCTCGGCTTGCGCGCGGTTGAGGCCTTCGCGCTCAAGGCGCTGGACGAAGTGGTGTGTATCAAAGTGGAATTCCGCGGCGGCGCGGGTGGTGCTGAAGGGCCGGAGGGGCGCGCGCACAGATCTAAAGACCCGCGGTATAATTTGGGACATCGTGGTGTAGAAGCAAAGACGTCGTTACGGCGATAATATCATGACGGTTGAGGGTAAAGCTGCAATTGAAGCACGTGAGTCAGTGCTCTTCTAAAGTAAAGTAAGAACGATTATCTTCTTACTCCTCATAGAGTCGGGGAATCGAGACTAAGTGCTCTTGCTTACGACGACGACGGTTCTGCGCTGGCTTGCTCAACCATGAACGCTTCCGCCAGCTGATGCATTGGCGTCGCCGGTCTCGACAAGTTCAGCGCAAACATGAAGAACGGATCCTCGCGTCGTCCTCCACTTGGAAGCGAATGGAACTTCGTGTAGTACGCCTGTGGAATATTCCCTCCTATCTCTTCGCGTCCCGCCTATCCCGCATGGGTCACCGCTCTGTTAGCTGGGATATTCCCGATAGACTCTGATATGAAACATCATATGTACCGACCGCTCTCAGCGACTGCTGTACATCTGTATGAATGCATCTTACTATTCATTGAGGCCTGCTGGATGACAAGTTAACACCAGCAGCGGATACGGCTCCGCACGCACCTCTAGGAATGATGATGGACGTGAAACCCAATCGTTCGTTTTCCAAGACTTCACTTGATAGCTTGCTAAGTCATGTTCACGGTTCGAAGGAAACAGTAGCGTTATCTCGTTGCACTGATTATTTGGGTAGTCATACAAGACTACCCTCGAGCTAATATTCAGTCTTCACTACTCGTAAGTCGTCTGAGGTATGTGCATCATTCTTCTCATTGCTGACGAGCTGTATCAAAAGGTATTCCATACCTGCAATGTATCTCTCATAGATAACAGACTTGTCGCTCTCCAGATTTCGCTTTCAATTTGACAAGACGTTACGATATTCTTTGCGATGAGGGTGAACTCATCGGCCACAGATTGTGAGTAATATGAAGATTCTCTACGTGCGCTCGTTCGGATTCCATGCGCCAATCAAAGTGACAAATCTACGTTCTATAACATTTCGGATCGCCCATACACGTAGGCCCCACCCAGCGTTCGGCGACCTTGGTCTTCCTCGTCTGCAGACAGAATCTAAAGGCGTTTCAGTCAGTCTTCGGCGCGAAGACTTTGCGTGTTTGAACGCACCACGATGAGATATAATGTGCGGAACCTGGTCATCAGGTGCTGGACTACTCGGATATCTGGCTAATGAGCTCCACAGGCGCTCACCCCGTAGAGCGGAGAAGCGATATTGCTTTGGTCAGGCGTAGGTATAAAAGCCTTCAAGGATGGGCACTTTGGAGCATCAACCAACCGAACGTTCTTCATCGATTCAGCAAGCCAACAAATATCCTATATAAACATGCAGTTCAAATTCTTTACCCTCCTTGCTGCTCTCGCTACCCTTGCAGTCGCCGCTCCCAATGCGGACGCTGCGAACGGGCTTGACAAGCGCGGCTGCGTAAGTCGTGTATCCTTGTACAATGTTCTGATACCTAAGTACAGTCGCAGGTTTTCGTACCCGTCAACGAGGGATGCGCATCTGATTGGGTTTCGTGCGGTCTTAATGGCCCCGGCAACGCAGTCAAGTGCTGCGAGGTAATACAATCTCTCAGTCTTCAACGACAGTGCTGACCATTTCGATCAGACTGTTTGCTCTTAAGTCTTGCAACCCTTATTAATTATCTTGTTGTAACCCAATTGAAAGGACTTGTTCTCTTCTTGTAAACATCCTTTGAGCTACTTACTCGGAGTAGTCTTTCAAGCAATCTCAATAGCAGTGCGAATGGTCAACGTTTAACTTTCATCATCATAGTTAATGCAGGGTCATAACGGCCATTGCCGAATGCCTATCCGTGTGACAGTGAAAAATCTTCGTCACAATTTTCTCTGCTACCACAACCTGACCACAACGACGTCTTCGCTCGCTGCAAACTACGTGAAACGGAACCCGCTTCTTATGCGATGAAGATGTCTTTTCTGACTGGTGAGCCATCGTTCATGTTCCATCTTCTTTTCCATATGATGTCTTGAGGCATTTGGCTTTATGCGAGTACCTCGCACTGCAGAAACTTATCTCAGCTACCTTCGGGCATTAGCCCGCTTTTTCTGATTATTCCTTTCCTTTCTTTTCACCGCCGTTACTGATGTACTGGCTTTTTTTAGTGAGATAGCGAAGCCTGCGCTGCACTTCTCCCATTCAACGTCCTTCTACGATTGGAATTATGTCCGTGTAGTCTGTGGGCGCACGTACTAGGATTTGCGGCCTTTCGAACCTTTGTGAGTCTCATTACTGTACCGAAATATTGTCTATATGATGTCTTGAGGCATTTGGCTTTATGCGAGTACCTCGCACTGCAGAAATTTATCTCAGCTACCTTCGGGCATAAGCCCGCTTTTCTGAACTTCCTCTCTCTCTCTCTCTCTCTGTTGTTTGCTTTCACCATAGCTGACACCATTCCGTAGTGCCTTTCAGGGAAGATCCCAAGTCCAAATCACCGACACCGCTCTAGGACGCCGTACTTGGTGTTGAATTCCTACTGGTGACAGAAACAGAACAGATTTTCTCGGTACTTCTACTAATACTGCCCTGCGTGATGGCGGTTTGACCCCGGAATGGAATGTCGGTGTCCTAGTATTTCCTCTTTTGCCTGACGCTTCTTCCAGTCTATTCATTAGAAATTTGATATGTTATCTCTACATTCTTCTCACCCTCGCGGATCTCCGTCTCAGTGTACAGGCTCTGGGTATTCTGTCACCTTTGTGGATCACCGTGTCAGTGTACGGGCTCTAGGTGTCGTGGTACCCGACAAGCACACCGAGAAATGATAAAAAAGTTTGGAAATTTGGTCTCAAGAAAGAAGTGATGTTTGAACTTGGTACAAGGCTTTCTACTGTGAGATCGAACTAGCTAGGTAACCTAGCCTCCTTTGAAACATGAGCAAGCCTCCTACATCGAGTCTCGCTCATGTTCTAAAGGAGGCTAGGTTTTCGAGCTAAGATCGAACGCCAAAGTCCTGGTCAGGTCCTGATCGTTGAGGAAAGATTTCCTCGTGACCACATGATCAACGAGGAGTAAAAGTTTGGCCGCACGAATCCGTCTCAGCGTGATTGCCGTGCCGTATAGCTTGGTTGTACCTCCCATAAACGTTTACAGTCATATATTCAACGTTCCACAACCATCGTGCACTTGTGTCAGATGACCATCAGCGGCGTTGGTGGGATTGCTAGCGTCCATCTGATTTCACTTGGGAACAAGCCATGACCACGTCGCAGACCGAGGACTTGTTTTCCTTTGTGCAAGGAGAATGGAGAGGAAATGGCAGTGGTGAATATACTACTCCTACCAGGCCACTCGTCTTATTAGATCACAGTCTACTTGACCAGCAGGCGTCACTGTAAGACGGAGTTTTTCCTCTGCGCCACCGATAACGATGCTTTGCATGTTAAATGGTATGTGTTCCTTCTCTATACAGATCTTGGTGTAACCACGCTTTGACGTATAGTCGACGAACGTCTACTTGGGCCGAAGGAGACCTTGACAAACCAACGGCGCTCGCCACAGCGCTGGACCCTCCGGATGTATTACTCGCGATTGATATCACTTTTGAACGCTTAGAAGCTGCGTCGGAGAACACATTCTCAGCTACTGTAAAGAATCTCAAGAATGAGAAATGTAACTTTCTCTATCACGACATCTCCCAATATATACTGATCTGTCCAAATAGCCACCGAGCTCCTGGCTAAACGCACATCATTCGACCTCCTCCGTGGCGGTAACAGATCCTGCACAATTGTCTACCGTGATGAAGATATATGTGAAAGACGGGTTAGCTCACTCCTTTTGATTTTTTGAACGCGCTGATTGACAGAGCCCTTAGTATTTTTTGGCGCTTCAGTTCAGCGATCCAGAACGCGACCCCAATGGCCTTCTTAGGCTGGCCCTGACCATCCGCCCGACGCTAATTGAAGGCGTTGCCGAAGGACTTGAGATGGACATGGGCTTGGCCCAGGCTGCGCTTTTGTCTCAAGTCACAGGCGATGAATCGATTCATATCTCTCGGGGACCGGTATTCTCGTGGTCCATTGCTCTACACTGTGATAAATGGGTTGGAAAAGGACAAGGTAATTCGCCTTTCTTCACTGATGAAATTCGGACGTATAGCTTATCGCCTACAGCCATTCATCACTTCGGGGAACATGAAGAGAACATTTCTGTGTGGGTCTTGTATGATCTTCGACGTTGTCAAGAGGGCGAGTCTACGTTTTCGCCTGAAGCGTGTCCTCATCGACTCAACGTATCTTTTTGAGCGTTTGTCGAGGCTGAGGCTTCGGAGACCGCAGTCACTTCAACGGAAAGGAAAAAGAAGAAGCGAAGGATTGACCCCAAGGTGAATTGGAATAAAGCATCTCGTTGTTCTCTGATAGCAGAATGGGACACTACTATTGTGCGACGAGATGGACAAGGGTGGTTCGTACCACGAGAAGTAGGAACGGGCAATGAACTAGAATCTCGTGGTTTCGGTAAGTCTTTTCAGTAGTGACTGTACTCGTTCATCATTAATCCGCTGCCAAACATAGTCTTCAATATCTGTCCCAATTGCCTCTTCGCAGACATCCCCGTTAACGACAGACCCCCTGTGCCGCCCGAACTAGTTTTGCCTCTCGGTACTCCTATCTCCTACATAGAGAGAGGGGAAATAGTTTATACGGTTATGACTGGACCTCCGACGGGCGAACCTTTCCCCGGAGTAGGAGGTTAAGTATATCCCGTCGGTTTACACCATACATCGTGGAGCGCATACAATATTTGCTGTGGCGAGACATGTCAGGAAAGGGTATGTGGTATGTCGGGATGTCGACGTGAGGGGTCTGAGGAGATGGGGGGAGTACTGGGATCTGTGAGGTCTACGGTGACTGGTCCGCGCGCTTGGTTCCCCGTGACTTCCAGAAGAAATGTATCATTTATAACTTATGTACGTCTTTCTTGGGCGAACGTTAGGCGCTTCTCGATATCTATGATCGTCATTCATGCAATTTTCCATATATGAGATTCGATTCGATTCGATCTGCCCAAGACGCGTCGCGTCGCGTCTCGTGTCGCGGAGGCAAATATGACCGTACCTACAGATGACGTGAGATGGCGATCACCTCACTCGAAGCTGGCAGCCTTAGTAAGGCAATCTTCGACTTGAACAACCATGTCTGTCCCCGTTGCCAACCCGCGAATTCTCCTTCTTGGTGGTCATGGAAAAGTGTCTTTGCTCATGACGCCCCGTCTCCTTTCCCGCGGCTGGTCGGTCACCAGTCTCATCCGGGATCCCGCCCAAGAGTCGGATATCAAGAATGCAGGCTCCAGTGCTACTGGAAGCGACATCGGGAAGCTAGATGTTCTTGTCGACAGCCTGGAAGATGTAGCTACCCATTTCGATGCTAAACGCGTCCTAGACAAAGTCAATCCTGATTGGATCGTTTGGAGTGCTGGTCAGTTTGCCTCGTTTTCAGATGTTGATGCCCTTACACAAAACAGGCGCCGGTGGGAAAGGCGGAGCCTCTCGCACAAATGCCATTGATAACGTTGCAGCCTGTGCGTTCGCCAGAGCAGCAGCGGCCACACCGAGCATCAAAGTTTTCCTTACAGTCTCTGCGTTGTCTTCTCGTCGACAGAGAGCACCATGGTGGTCCGATGAAGACTGGGCGCTCGTTGAACGCATGAATAAGGAGATTCTACCTGCATACTATAAAGCGAAACTCTCAGCCGACGAATGTTTGACTGCCGTTGCTCACAAACGCAACGCAGCTTCAAACGCGTCGCCCTTCGCAGCCATCTTGTTGCGTCCCGGGGGTCTGAGTGATGAAGCGGCCTCTGGGAAAGTACAGTTGGGGAAAACTAGGGCGAAGGGATTCGTGTCGCGTGCAGATGTCGCTGAAGCAGCCGCGAGATTACTCGAAGAAGCGCAAAAGGGTTGGCTCGGTGGTTGGGTTGATTTGTTGGGTGGAGAAGAGGATATGGGTGATGCAGTAAAGCGATGGATCAGCAGCGGGGAAGATGCTATTGAAGGCGAGAACAAGGGGGAGATTTACAAATCGCTATGAGCACAAACAGTTCAGAAGAGAAAAAATGATGTACTATTATTCTCCGTGGCAAAAAACGGGCAGACGGTATGTAGATTGACAGTTAATGAAGTTCGATTTCATTGCCAATGGCACTAGGGCCGGCGCGACACGTGCACCTCTGACTTGACTGTGACCTCCATAATTCTTCCACTCGGTTAGTAGTAACATCATAGGTAAGTCGGCGCTGTCTATTCTCTGAAATAAACTTGAACCATTCATCAGGCTTCAAGCTCAAAGTCATGGACATCGATTCTCCGTCCCCACGGCTTCCTACTGAAATATGGCTGCATATCTTTGAGATGGTCTCCCGCCGCCCTTCAGATAGTCTGAACACCAACTCTGCACCTTGGACGTTGGATCATATCTGTTCCACTTGGCGACATCTCGTTCTTTCGAATACATCTTTGTGGTCCACCCTCATTATCACAACCGAGCCACACTTTGCGGCTCAAATTCTCATCGAACATCTCCGCCGTTCTGGGGAGCATCCGCTCCGCATTGGTATTCAAGTCCCACTACCAGTCATTGACCCGAATGACTCTGATAGCGACGACGAGGTCCAACTCGTAGTCGACCAGCTTCGCTTTCGACGTTTGATAGATTTACTGGTCCATGAATCTCACCGCTGGCACACCGTCGAGCTTGAAGTATATTCTTTTGTCGTCACAGATCTCGACTTAGCCGCGCGGTTGCGAGGGAGGCTCCCATTGCTTGAGGAATTTTATTTAAAGAAGCCCCCATACGATCCTCTTGCCCCCGACCAAAACCTTGTCCGGACATTCCTACAGGCACCAAATCTGCGCAAGGCTGACTTTCGGGATAATCGTCTCTTTGAGGCACCTGGCGCGGCTCACATCACGCACCTGAGCACCACTCTAAACGTTCCTTCGGATGTGCAGTACCTCTCGTCCTATGCACACATTACAGAGCTGCATCTCCGCTCCTATCATCGCAAGCCCGTATCCACTCCCATCATCCTCCCCATGATCAAGAAATTCTCAGCACGGCTTTCTATCATCCTCGATGTGCTTACACTTCCCAATCTCGAAACGCTAACAGTGCGGGACTGCTCTTCCAAGTCACGGGAGAGCCTCGAGAAGTTCTTGGAGCGTTCGCGGTGTCAATTGAAGGTGCTTTCTATTCTCAAAGGCCAGCTGCTCGCCGAGCTCGATCTTAGGGGACCGGCATTTCGATACGTGAACCGCCTCACGCTGCCCGTTCCGCAAAATACGTTGGAGACGATGGCGAAACTGTCTGACCCGGCTGTTCTGCCCTCTTTGGAGGTCGTGACGCTTATGATCAAGGACGCTCAATTCAGCGAGGAGGTCGAGAGTGTCGAAGAGGGTGCACGGGAGCTCAAGATGGAGCTCATCGCGTTTCTGGGCAAGAGACGAATGAAGTTGTTGAGATTGTATTGCGGGGACAATGATTTCGCTGCGCTCCAGAACGCGGGGCTGCGAGAGCTCGGAGAAGCCGGGTTGGCGGTGGAACTGGACCACTTCAATAGCAATCACGACGAGTGGAAGTGGTGGAAGGGTCCTCATTGGTTCCTCGCTTCACCGGACCTCAGACATATTGCTTCATTTCTGTCCTGAAATACGACGCCAAAATAATACTTTTCCACAACACCATCACGGTATACAACATAATCAAAACACTCAAGCTGACGATCTTGCCGGCATCTGTTCAGCAATCCATTGCCCAAGAACCTCAGCATTCCGGGTCTGGATATAGATGGTCCCAGGACCGGTGAATCTAACCAGACATCAGGACCTTCTTTAGTAAACTCGCGAGATGTACGTACCGACAAACCAATCCCTCATCAGTATGAGCTCCGGACAAGAATCCACCTGCCTGGATTCTTTCGACCTTATATTGGGCAGTCCAGGCGACAAGGTGTCCATTGTCGACGATCCATTGTTCCCCAGGTTGCAAATGCTTCTGAATGATAGCTCCGATGCTCTGGACGAAGAGAATACCCTGACCGGTAATCTGGTAGACGAACAGACCTTCGCCAGAGACTAAACACGCGTCATGAAAACGGGGACAAAGAAGGATAGAGGTGTCGTACAAAGCGCTTTTCCGAACCCTTGGGACTTTGTGGAACGAACGACGTCCATTGAACAGGCCAAGAACGCGTCTTTTCCAACGGACCAAGGCACAGAACCTTCAAGAAATTGAATAGGTATACGAAAAAACGCGCGGCGAAGTGATATACCGTCTAGTTTGATAGGGACGATATCTCCCCAGATATCGGGGGCAAGCATCACTTCTCCTGGACCGGTAAAGATTGACTCAGACATCTGCGGGATCAATGAGCTTGGCTACCCCATGAAGAGACGAAAACATACGTCGCCTCCTGTCATCATCTTCTTGAAGCTAGCAAGATTCGAGCATTAATCCAAACTTATCAACGAACAACGTTCATCTCACCTGAATTTCAACTACGCCGGTGTTAATCACGTTGATTCACGAAAGAGAGTCGAGTGCATACCTTTCCTTTGATCTGAACAGTGCCAGCCATCGCGACCATTGATCCTGGCTTTCCCTTGACCTGATAATTCGGCTGCAAGTTGATCGAGAGCAAACTATTGCTATCTTATGATCGACTCTGTACTGCATTGCCCTCAAGGCCCCAGTCGTGTCCGATGGCTGCGTGAGAGCCGTGTCCTTGAGACGTGGTGGCCATGGTGGGCTGAGGAGGAATGCCGTGGCCAAATGAGGAGGCATCATACCGCCCGGCTGAGGTCCCATTGGCATTTGGGGCATGGCGTACTGCTGAGAGTGTTGGGGTGATGGGACATGGTGGCAAGACAGGATTAGGCGTTCAATTCAATACCCCCTTGCCTTTATATTCGAGATCGGAACAGCCACATAGTCGGGCGCTGAAACGTGCACACCCTTTACGGCACTGCAGTGCAGACCAATCTTCCAATGGTTTGATGGGCGTCGGAAAGAATGGCAATCAAGGCGGCCCGGCGCACTGCGGGAGGTCCTGCACTGCCACTTTGCACTTTCGATGATCGCCAGCAAGATGAACAACAGCGCCGTTCTCCAGTCCTGCGATTGCATCTTTCTGAAATCTCTACGCTGCCACTCTTATCAGTGTACCTAAATATTTGCTCTGTTAAGGCATAGTGCATCCTGAGATGTAAGTTCACTACGTACTTCTATCGATGCGCGCACATTGCATAGTAGTAAGTGAAGCTCCATTCCGTTTAGCCTGATATGGCCAGCTTGATGAACTGCACTCCGCTCTCTCCGAGGGCGAAGATGTATCACGGTCAGCGCCTGCATTCCGGTCACTCAGATGAGACGTGCGCTCCGATACTTCTGCATGACACTGACGGTAGCGAGATCCTCATCTCCGGCACAATACCGCATCTGACCGTTGAAGCTTTGTTTCGCTTTACAGCTCTTCATTCAGACTCTGAAACATACTTATGACAAGAAACTCACGGTATACAGTTGAATTTTATACATATGCACAGTAGCTACAGTTGTCCTACGTTATGCGTGCTGTTTCTTTACGATTTTACTGTTACAGTACTGTTTGTTGATGCGCTCTCAAGCTGAGTTGGTCGGAGCTTTTAATGCCGATAGAGCCGAGCGTCCAGGAGAGGAAATTGGTTCCCACGGCAGGAGGTCTTAGCGGCTGGATTACTTCCACGGACGACCACAACCTGCGATGCCCAAAATCCGAAACGACCACTCTCGTCCAAGCACAAGTGCCTCGCCACAGCACGAAAACAAATTTATCGTCTTCACCGATGGAAAAAGACGCGTTTTATTGACGCGCACCATCCTCAAGGGCACCTACGATGTCAGTCCATTTCCACGACTTTGAAACGCGTCTGACTTTCGAATTTACCCTTAGGACGCGCTCGACGTCCTCTCAGGCCACTTTCCCAGCATACCGCGCGACAGAATGACACTGCAGACCAACAAACTGGAGGCGTGTGACGGGGCATTCGTCGATTATACCCAGGGAGAGTTGGAGCGAGGTTTTGCCACATCTATACTCGGTGATGTTGGTGGAAGGAGACCTATCGGTGCTGCCGCCAGGTATATCTTCCAGCATTCATCTTTTTCTGTCCATTAAACGCGTCTCGACAGCCCTCATAACCCTTCTCCCCCTTCACCAATCAAGAAAATGACCGTCACCGTCCAAAACACTACCGGAAAACGCGTCGAACTGGAGCTCAAATCATCACAAACCCTTGTTTCCAGCGTGCTCTCCGCCTACTGCTCACATATGAAGACCGATTCCGCGTCCACCAACCTCTACAATGGCACGACTCTATTACCTAGAGGCGCGACGCTTGCGTCACAATCTATATCCGAGGACGCGCTTCTTACAGCAAAGACCGGCTCTCCCTCCCTTTCTCCATCGAAGCAAAAATTCACCGTTTACCTTACTGAGGCTAATGGAGAGAAGTACGGCTTCATGGTGTCAAGCAATACTTCACTCTCCTCCATCAGATCCGCGTATATGGCGCGATTCTTCAAGGGCAATCTTGAGGACGAACCACGATTCCTTACTTCAAACCTCGAGCATATCGATACCAACCTTAGAGTGGCGGATTATGACTTGCATGACGGCGACGAGATCATCCTCATGAAACCGCAACGTGGAGGGAAGCCGGTGATATATCTGTTCTCTCCCGCTTCCATCCAGGCATCCGTGCGACTCTCTCTCGTCAAGGATTGGGCGTTCTCCGCCATTTATCCAGTTGTACCCATCAAGACATACCCCCCAGTTGGTCAGACTCTGGAGTGGCACGTCCAAACACATCCTGATGGGACGTTAACGGAATATTCGACAAATCTCAGGACGACCTATTTGTTCTGGGAGGCAGAGTATGTCTGGCTAATTTTTTATTCGCTTGTTTTGACAATCTTCTAGAACCCAGTCGGATCGACATAACCCACTATCTCCTCCTCCGTCGCCCTCTGATGGCCCGGTGTTCAATCCGGTGCACAGTACAGTCACAGATTTGGACTCTGTAGTCCTTCCCGTCACGCAAATAACTCCTTACCTGGATGCTGCGCTCACCGCACTCTCACTTCATGTAGAGGCCCGAACATCATTCATAACGTGAGCGTCCCATGAACGTCTGTCTGTTCCTTATTAACGTGAACAAATTAGGTACTGGCTGCCCTCGATTCTCAAACATACCCATATTGCTTTGCGCTTCGTACCCCAGGCAGCATATGAGACAGCTGCTCCACTAGAAGTTACACCTCAGCCCGACGTGCTGACTAGAATATTCATGCTTTGGAAGGGTGTCACGTCGGCAGAGTTACACTCGGGAGTGTGGCAAAGCTCGGTGCAACGTGCAGCCCTCGACGTCGAAATGTGGAAGGGTATCGTCGGTATCCAGGAGTTCCCGAGCATGTACGACGAGAGTGCGTTCAGAGTACTGGAATGGGGAGGAATGGAGGTTCACAAGTCATAGAAGGCGCCTTAACTCAACCACTAATTTATCTCATTTAAGCATCGTATATAGTTGGAATGCATCAGAATTAGTCTCGTCTGAAGGATTCGTTGCGTTCTACGTTTCTGCAGCTCCTTGTACATTTTAAATTATAGGCGTGTACATGGGTCTAATGTCTAATAATTGCAAAGAAGTGCTACACAATCTCATCACGAGTCTTCTGGCCATCCCAGACAGACGACGTCCCATCATCATTCTCGTCCAGCTTTGCTCGACTCCGTGTCAGATCCGTGTTCTCGATAGTAAATCGAGGTCGATCCCCGAGCTCGTGTTGTTCAACGTGAACGAACACTTCAGGGCGCGTCGTCGTGGTCCCTGTTCGACCGGCTGACCTTTTCCTGCCGCCACTAATGCCGCCACCACTGATCATGCCCGACCGAGAATTCGAGTCGGGATTCGAATGAGAGTAGGACCAACCACTTCGTGAGTTTAACGAACTCAAGAGCGTGTTCGTGTAGAGTTTGCACAGCGGGAAGTTGAAAATCAGATGTCTAACAAGAACATTAACATCCTTTAGAAGAGCGCACGGAGCATATGGAGAACCTACAATCCACTCGGATTTACGAGGAACAGGACGAGATCGATGATGGCGCAGATGGACGTAACCAGGCCAGTTTGAATCGTGACTGCGAAGGTTCAGCCAGAGTGAAAGTAGTGAAAATGGGGGACATACGTCGTATAATGCGGTCGACCAGCTCGTCCGAACCCTGGAAACCAGTCTTGTGCCGGCGCCTGGGCGTGGTTGAGTTGAAGTCCTTATCAGAAAAGAAAGAAGACGCACAGATACCACACCAAGATTCCCGTCACACACAAGTCCGCTATGCAAGAAGAAGCAAGCCAGACAATGACGACAGCTTGGAACTCTTGGAATTTCGTGAATTCGGATGTCGTTCTGATCTCGGCGGCGGTAACAATGCCAGCAACTGTTTTGAATCTAAGTTTACGATAGTAACGGGGTAAGGTCACCTTACCAGTTCCTGCCATGGACATGGCGACCACCACCGTAGTGAGATACCAGTTGGATGTCAAGACTTTGACGCGCCACGCGAAGAAAAGCTGCACTACGCCCGAGATGATACCCTGAGAGAAAACACCAAGATGAGACACAAAACTCGAATAGAGAGTGGCTTTCTCACAGTCAAGGCGGGGTCTAAGAAACGGAGATCAGGTCAAAACCCGCATTTTGGGCATAGAAATCCTACACACCAGTTGCAAACAACCAGGTAGCATTCTGCAGATATTCCGCGTCGTCTGTTGTGCACCTCTTTCAATATTCGCCACACAACCATGGTAGTCGAGACGTACTGAAGTGATTTATGAGCGCGACATACATGTCGATGCCGATGAAGATCGAATTGGCCAAGTTTGCAGCTACAAGCATGAACACAAACGTCTTCATCCACAGCTTGTCGCGTCGCTTGTACGTTTTCATGTAGATGTACAACTGGGTCATAATAATGCCCAGCAATATGAAGTTGAACATCAGGCCGATGAGCATCGGGCCATGGCTAGATGTACCATTAGAAAACTCCGCGGAAAGGCAGATAAAATCCCACTTACGCGACGCTAGCAGGATTCGGGCTGGTGCTGGGAGAGGACGCCATGATGCGCACACCGCCACAAGGCCATGCATGCTGATATATAAAGCTGTATCTCTAAGCACGCGTTAAGTTTTGCCCTTCGACGCCATAGCGCCAGGAGCCCCTAAATCGGTACCCTTCTGTCGGACAAATCGAACAGGTTGTATCGCTGCGATCGCGAGAGGACCCCCTATAACATGTTGATCCGGATCAGTCAGTGTGAGGCAACCAGGACCTCTCATTCATCAGAGACACATAGCAGCATAAAAGAGGTCGCACTGTAAGCGTAGAAAGGATTTCCGGTCCAGCAGACGCGTACGCTGTTGGTTGAAGCGAGAGAAAGGCCATCCCGGCAACATCCGAAGAAACCTTTTTTTGATTTTGAATATTCCGTCAAAATCTTCAACTATATTGCTGTCACTGCAAATTTCTTTAGATAGATAGATAGATATATTTTAGCCTGCGTCTAGCCCTTAAAGAACACAGCAGATCGTTGGGTTCAGCTCGAACCCGGAGAGAGACAAATATTATTACCTTTCGTGAGGCTACCCCCCAGTCCGTCGGGTCGAACACAAGACGTGAACGGAGCCCCGGACTGCCCACGAAAATTTCAAGATAGCGCACAGTGGCCAGTGGCCACTGACTGGAGACGACTAGAATACCTCCATGGATCTAAGGTGGTCCGGAAGAAGGCCCTCACCCATCCCCATTCCGAGACATTTTCCCCAGTGTTCGCAGGAAACTGACGGTACTAGGTACCACTAGGTGAAACGACAGCAGATCGAGTACCTAGCTGTACCTAGTGGCTGCCAGGATACTGTCGACATACAACGCGTCTCCGAATGACCAGAGGTTGGTTACGGTAAGTGCTCTCTTGTGTGGCGCTTGTAATGGAGTGATGCCATTCCTTCCATCTGGAGCATCATGCATCATCAGCGAACCATGACTGCTCTAGGTCTTCTTCACCTTCGGGGTGCCATTCAATGGCCGTGATGTTGGTGAACCCCTAAAGTTTCGGTTCAAAGAACTACTGCTGACTCCTATACCCACGTATGTTAGCTTGATATTTTTTGTTGTTTCCATTTGACGCGTTTCGTGATAAATAACCTACGCCTATTTCTGGCCCTCTCAGATTTATCGGAAGCGGTGAATACCATGATCGTTTTGATTTGCTGGAGCTTGGTGAAATACTTGAAGATCTTTCGCCTATGAATACATGTACGGTCTTGTACGGCGTGACATGAGTGTTTCGGGCTTGCCTAGCCAGCCTGGAAGGCTGTCAGACGATGAAAGGCCCGTCGTTCTGCGACGCCACAATCTGGGTTGTCGTGGTTTTTCACCCTACGGCATTTCACACCCGGGAAGGAATCAGCGCCTCTTTAAGCTCTAAGCTTCTAACACCAGAAACCCCTACTGGATTCAGCAGGATCCTGAATCACCTTTTGAAATTAGGGCCGCTAGCATCATTCTCTCCGCTCACACTCGTACCTCCTGCCCACAGAGATAACGAATTCCTCCTGTAATGAACACTCGTGCACACACTAAATCCTCGGGTTATATAAAACCCTGACATTCAGTTCGTTATTCTTAATATACAGGTGTTTGAAGTACTAGAATATATCAAGCGCTAGCTTTCGATAACACAATCTAGGCGTTTGGCATCGGCGAGCGATTTGAGTATGTGAGTCCAAAGATGCTGTAAATGCGCTGACTTGGATGCAAGCGATGATGCTGCTCGTGACGTATAGACCGATGTCCGATGGAAGTTAGGCATTACTCCTCGAGACCTATCAAGCCTGTTGGATCTACGGGTGGCTGATTCGCTCAGGTCATTGTTTGAAGGAAGTTCCATGTAACTCGTCGCAGTCAGACGCCGTCTCTTTGTTGGCAAGCTCAAAGAGTCGGGCTCGTCGGGCCCTGCCCTCTTCTGATGACTAGGCGTGAGGAGTGTGCGTGAATGACTTGAAGGCAGTGCTGATAACGATGGTGATGGTGGTCGACGACTCGCCCGGGTCCTGGAAATATTGGGTACCGTTTCCGGACTAAGCGAACGATAGAGTCTAGCTCCCAGCATATACAACCTCCGGCGGTTTGAACTATCAGAGCTAGTCGGAGATTGCACATAGGTTAAACGCCGCCTAGTCGTCGGTGGATCCTGGGATCTCTCCTGCACAGTCTGCAGAGGAATCGGCGGGAGTGGAATAACTATAGGTCGAAGCTCCTCGCAGTCGATAAACATCGCATCGACGAAATGGACGACCCAGGTAGATGGAAGTGTGGCGCAGGGATCGGGAGGAGCGCAGGGAAAATGCACATCGAGGTTGTCCCACGCTTCAGTTCCAAAGTCTGCAAAAGCACACGCGAATAGGAGGGATAGCATGTCCGGCATGGATGTAGAGCGAGAATGAAGTACAACTTCGCAATGCGACATATTTGTAGTAGTGTGGGAGCCCCT
>JADNYV010000421.1:0-30265 GCA_015501055.1 Mucidula mucida
CATTTTTTCTCCTTGTTTTTTCTGCTGTGCTACAGCACCTTGCAAAAATGTGCACTCTCCACAGTTTGCTCCGCTCAGCATTTCTGCTCAGGCCCGGACGTGTAACCTAGTTACTGAAATGAATCTCATTCGAATCTTGTGTGTATGCTCACAGTTCTTGAAGGTGCAGCATACCAGAAGCTGGCAAGAGACCCTTACTATAACATTCAACTTATCTTAGGACTTCTAGAGTCGGTGTGGTCGCGTCAACGGTTTCGTTGTACATCGCGCGTAGAATTACCTTCCTAATTGGGCTCAACCCTGAGCAGAATTCCCGAGCGGAGCAAAGTGTGGAGAGTGCACATTGCTTTGCAAGGTGCTATGATTTGAGTACCGTTGTCCCGATATGATGTTTTGTAGTCTTCAGTAAATTTGTGTTTTTGAATCTTATAACAACTTCTCCCAATTGAGATCACCTCGGAAGGCCCAAGGGCTCTGTAAAGATTCGTAGCATGACAATCGTTGAGTAAGAGTTAAGCACTATGATACTTATACTCTCCCGTTGCAGATCTCATGTCACATAGTATAAAGAGCTGACAGTGTGTGTCCATGAGCAGAGCCAGCAGGATAACACTACCTCTGAAAAAACTCTAACTCAATTTGATGTAGAGCTTCAGACTCAGAGTATAGGTCGAATCGCAATCTACGCGAGTCTGAAGATAATGGTGGTCAGTGACTTGGTCGCGCCGGCCCGATCATCCATCAAACTGCCTTTTCCCTTAACGTCGATGACCACGAAGATACCTGCGCCATCTCCAGCTCAGTCAGAGAAAGACAAAGTGAGCAAACGTCTCAAAGTTAGAGTCATTCATTCATGTATGTTATAGGGCGATGGCGCCTTCAAAGCAGGCAATTTTCCTCAAGCTATCGGACATTATTCAGCGGCCATCGTGCACGACAGAAAGGACTACAGATTACCTCTGAATCGTGCAGCGGCATACCTCAAGCTAGGCAAGTACGTTCCTCGCGTGCTGGCTGGCGTTTCGCGTGTCGTTCTTATCGTGTTCTGAATACAGAAATGAAGATGCTGTCAGAGATTGCACAACAACGCTTGCGTTGAGTCCGAACAACGCGAAAGCTTTGTTTCGGAGATCGCAAGCTAGGGTTGCTATCGGTGACTTGAAAGAGGCAGAAGCAGGTATGTCAACTTGCCATCTCATTCTTGCAGATATTCATTGTTAGACCTAAAAATACTTGTCAAGCTGCAACCATCAGACGACGCTATGAAGAAAGAGTTGGAAAAGGTGTCTGGAATGCTCAAGAAGGCTTCTGAACCAAGAGTGCGCGTTATAGTCATCTCGAAGAGGATATTCCTCCTCATTCTATCCAGAGCAAACAGCCGATCTCTGTGTCTTCTACCCCACCAGTCGTCCGTCGAAGAATACCGATAACAATCGTGGAACCAGAAACTAGTTCTGTCACCGTTCCGCCGACCGACCAAGCGCCCAAGGCAGTACCGAAATCTATTTTAAAGAAGAGTTCTCCGATGATAGAAGAAATATTGGTCAGTTCAAAATTCCATCCATCCCCGATATGAGGAATCTCAGAACTCGTTAGAGTCCGTCGCTTACAGCGTTACCTGTCAATTCGACGCGTGAAGCTGCACCGCCTAGTGAGAAACCTCCTCCACCACCCGTTCAGCCCGCAAAGCCCGTTCGAGTTGGCGGTGGGATTTTCAGGGCGAATGGATCACAAACTGTGTTTCCGGTACGAGAGGTAACACCCTCTACGGATTCCGCCTCGACCCCAAAACCAAAACCCAAGGCACCACTCGTCACGAAGATGCCTGCCAACCTGTTTGATCTGAATAAAGTTTGGGACATCTGTCCGACGGCAGACGACAGGTTCCATTTGCTTACGGTGAGTTCTATGCTTTTTCGTGGGATTGTCCTCCTTATGCTTCAAAGACGATCCCGCCATCCCAGTTTCCGGCGTTCTTCCAAAACTCGCTTGAACCTGGGCTCTTGACATCAATCATGCAGACGTTCTTCGATGTCGTGACAAGTAGAGGTGATGATGCGACGAAAGGGAAGGTCAGGGAATACCTCAATGCGCTGAGCACGGTGTCGAGATTTGCGACGTTACTGCTTTTCCTGAGTCCGGCGGAGCGAGATGTGGCTCGGAAGCTACTCTCTGTTTTGAACAGTGAAGGCCTCAGTCCTATATGGACGAAGACACTGTAGGATACTGTTGACGCTTGCGTGTATACAAACTCTACGTGGAGGCCACTTTGTTATTACAGAAACAATCAGATGTGTCCAAGTAATTTGACAATTGATCGACAGATCGGGGTACATAAACAAGCGCCTGCATCTACCTTCACAAGCTTCAGCTTGTACTCAACGCACACACCCACTTGTTACTTGCATTCGCTCTAACTACTAACTGCAAGCGCGGAATGAGTAAAGTCGTTTTCGGTGCGATAGCTCTTTGCATATTTACATATAATCACTAATTTTTCATCAGTCGGCAATGTTCCCTACAATATGGGCGAGGCAGGTGGCCCCTTTGCCTTGCTATCGAGGGAGCTGAGCATTGCCAACAGGACCAATTGACAGACATATTCAGATCGGTTGGACAAGTTGTTGGCTTCAGGTGCGTCCTGCTCTTCATCATCGCTTCCCCTCTGATCGTGGCTCGCCAGACTGGTTTTTGACCGCGAAACAGGAAAACCGAAAGGATACGGCTTTTGCGAATTCGCAGGTGCGTCGCCATTATAGCGGTCTACTCTTTTTCTCACTGCTTTTAGACCACGAAACTGCCGCGTCTGCTGTCAGAAATCTCAACAATGTAGACGTCGGAGGACGACCGCTACGCATTGACCTCGCGGATTCGGATCCGTTTCTCGAGGGAAAAACGACTGTTCGAGGAGAACTCGTCGATGGCGGCGAGCCTGGTCCGAATGAGAGACTCGGACGTGGTGGAAAGCGCGATGAGATGGAGGTGTTTATGGCTTCGTTGCCTCCAGGGATCAAAGTACCACCTGGGACATCGCCGATGGACACCATAAGCCACACTCTGGGCACGATGAATCCCAGTCGCTTAACAGAAGTCCTAGCCCAAATGAAGGTTCGTTCCCCACTTTGCGACGCCACAATCCTCTCATTACTGACACCACAACCCAGGCGTTTGTGATAACCCACCCCGACCATGCTCGCAAAGTGTTACAGACAAATCCGCAATTAGCATATGCCCTTTTTCAGGCGCTTGTTCTGAACAACATCGTTGACCCGAGTATACTCCAAAGAATGAGAGAAGCCTCAGGCATGTCTGCGCCTGCGCCACCGCCACCGCCACCTCCCGCTGTGCCAACAACATACCCGCCGCCGCCCATGCAACAATATCCGGGATATCCTCCCGTGCCGCCTGCATCTATGATGTACCCACCACCGCCACCTCCAAATTCGTATTATCGTCCTCCTGTTCCGCCCCCGCCTCAACAACCTCAAGCGCAGATGCTCGCGGGTGTCAGTGAAGAACAACGTGCCGTGCTGCTTCAAGTCCTCAACATGACGCCTGACCGCATCAACGCCCTGCCAGATGGAGAACGCGCCGCCATTCAACAATTAGTGAGAACTTTGACGCAGCCGGCTGTTCCCTCCCGCTTACCGTTTTTTCTATTATAGCGTGCACAATTTGGTGCGGTATAGCTGTGTGATTGTCGTTCGGATTTTCTTCCACGGTTGTTTGCTTCTTGGCTTGAACCCTTTGTAAATGATATTCCTTCCACGTAGTTGCACCGAGACATTACGACTTTGGAATTTGGAACTCCTGGTGTAGCTAATAGTGAGGTCTTTCTAGTACTCGCAACTTCAGGTAATTTGAGGATGTTTATTGCGAGCGCGCCCAGCCCGCACATGTCTGACAGCTTTGTGAGTGCCGGAACGTCAGACTACTTAGTTAATACAAGAGAGGGACGTCTACCAACAGAGATAAGGTTACGCAAAAACAAATGACTTGGGAATGTAAGTGGCGTTGAGACCATGTGATTGAACATGGATTCCAACTTGAAAGCAATACTCGTGTCGACTTGTAGCAGGAAGATATACCAGGACGTTCAGTGCTGACATATAGTGCCGACAAGGCATGCGCGCCCCCAGCGCCTTTCGCCCGCATCACCCCTTTTTCTTTCTGTAGAAAGACTATCTTGCTTGTATCACGTCGACTCATAATTGAAACCGACTAGCCTATATAAAGCTCACAATTTCGCCACCGGAATCCTCAATCTCACCATGAACACACCCGTCGCTTCACCGCCTATCGAGGCGCTTGCTCTTCTCAAGATTAATCCCTCTGACACTGTGCGTCTACAGTCTGGCTTCAATCTGAACTTTTACCATTCCCTACTAGTACTAGGACTCGGTGCAAGCTCCTCACAGCTCCGTCCCCCAGGTTGACGGCCTCAACGCCCAAGGGGCCATCATCTACCCTGGCGTGAACAATCTCCTTGATGCGCATCGCAACTTCATGGCCAATCAGTAAGTATTGTTGCTGTATCAATATCATCTCAATCTAATGAGGTTGAAGATTCCTGATGGTCTCCATTCGTTTCCCGAACGGACTCGCTAGGAACTCTCAAGCTCCCATTCGATACCCAGAGCCATTTACGTCGGGTGGTGCGCTACCGCACACGCTTGCGGAGGCTCAAAGTCTTGATGGTAATACATTTCATCAGTACTAATTTCATTATGCTATTTGCTGATTGTCTGCAAGACTCGTTCGCTGCGCTCACGGCTCTGCAAGGCGCACCATGCCTGTTACCATTAGTGCCTGAAGCCTCAGATGCTGAGTACAAAGCTCAATTCCTGTTTTATTTGGGTATTCGAGCGTAATGATTCAGCATCGGCCTGTTGTAATTATAGATTTCTTCATGCTGTGAATTTAGATTTGTAGTTTAGCTCGAACCAGCCGTCCGACACCGGTTTTTTGGAGCCAACGATTGAAGCCGCGGCAAGTTGACTTTGATTACATTGAAATGGTGCTCAATACAGGACGTGATACAAGCACCCCTCCACCTGCATAGAGTACACAAGAACATATTTGAAGCTACCTAGCGCTTCCCCTCTCGCGCGTCGTGTCCGGACCGTCATGATTGAAGGTCAATAATGACTCAGAGGCGCAACACCACGCACAAACAAGAGAGACATCAGATCACTGACGTCCTTGCGGACTTGGCACTCCGGAGTCCGTTGCGCCACACTTTTTTGCATTCACTCAACTTCTCCGCTGTATCATTCTGTAGCGGCGACCCATAGCTCCTGATACATAATTATACTTGACATATCTGACAACTACCATGGCGACCGCGCCACATCTAGCACCTGGCTTGTGCACTTCTGCAATCACTTCTGCCTCAACAAGGCCCATTATACCACCGGCAAAGAACAGATATCATTATTCCTCAGCTACCTTAAGGGTCCCATTGCAGGCAAATGGGCGGAGAGGCCCATGAAGGAGTACGATGCCGATCAGGCGGATAACACTATCGCCCCCGCTGATAAGCAATGGATCACCATGGATGCTGTCATCAATCAGTTCAAATTGGACTTTGCCGCTCTAGACCCCGTTACCACTGCTTGTCAGATGGTGGAAACAATCCGCATAACAGGAAAGCTGGCAGACTTTAATAAGTTCATCACTGCATTTGATACCCATACTGACGAGTCTGGTTTTGATGAGATCTCCTTGCTTCACTACTTCAAAAAGGGTCTCAACCCAAGCCTGGTTGATCACATCTCCACCTTGTTTCCCATTCTCATCAACCTTGCGGACTACAAGCAATGTGCAGTTGTAATGCAGAACACATGAAAGGCACAACAACACAAGAAGGTTATTTGGTGTTCCGGTGGCTGGGGTACAACTTCAACATTGGTGCCCCAGCCTACTCCAGCTGCCCGTGCTCTGGCTCCTGACATGGGGGTCCCCATGGATGTGGACGTGTCTAGACGCCCAGGTGCACAATTGAACCCTCCCGCTCTTCTAAGACTAACTGCCTTTGAATGAGAGATCCTTCAGCATTGTGCCTGCTTCAAATGCCACCAGATTGGCCACATTTCCCATGACTGTCCCACACGTGGCCCCATTCCTGGCCGGAATGTTTGCCCTACCGAGGTTATTGCGCCCAATACTCCATTTACCTCTATGTTCAACACTTCTACCTCAACCCAGGTTGACACTGTCCAGCAGATTAGTGTGGTGGCCAATCTCCTTCAGACGTTGCAGGGAGAAGTAAAAGAGCAGGCAATGGCATATTTGAAGGATGTTGCCAATTTGAATTTTTGGAGTGCTTCCCTACCACAACATTAGGCGGAGCCGTAACATGTTTTGCCAAGAATTTTGCCAATCAATATGCTGTATTATCTTCTTTGTGTAAGCATGTCCATCCCTTAGAATTTTGAGTATCCACAGTCCTCCAAAACCAACAGACACCCTTTATCACCTTGGAACTTGAGTTCATTGGCAAAGTCACTGGCAGAAAAATTATTGCACATGCCTTAATCAACAGCGGTGCTGAAGGAATCATTATTAATGCCCACTTTGCTAACCTTTACAATTTTACCCTCATTTCTTTATCCTCCCCATTCCCTGTTTGTAACGTCAACGGCTTCAAGAACGTCATGGGCTGGGTGCAACACTATATCATCCAACATGTCTGCATCTATAGCCGAGACGGCCAGTCCTACCACAAGGAGCTCATAGAGCTTTACACATTACAGATATTGGGGATCACATCATCATTCTAGGAATAAACTGGCTGAATAAGCACAATCCCTCTATTAACTGGGCCAGCACCCAGGTTGACTTTAACCAATGTCCAAAAACCTGTGTTCTCAAGAATCCTCCCCGGACCTCCCGTAACTAATGTGTGTGCACACACCAAATCTACTCCAGTTCCAGCTGACACCTCTGCAAAACCTCATGACCCCCGGCTCTGGCATAAAGACTACAAAGTCCAGTGGAAGAATCAGCAAGGTAACCTCCAACCGGTCCCCATCCAGCAAACTGCGGGAAGTAGGCGCTTAGCCCGCATGCAAAGTTTTAACAAACTACAAGTCCTGGTTGTTTTATTCACCAAAGACAAAGAGGAGAAAAAGGAGGTACCAAGGGAGTAGAAAGAGCAGATGTTTGAATAAATTATTCCCGCCCGGTTAAAATTCAAATCCTTCAGACAGCCCCTCTGTTCACATTTGCACAGGGTTTACAAAGGCTCAGCAACTTGCAGAAGAAAACAAAAAACCAATCAACAGCTATTCCCTATCTTTGCAGATCCCAGCACCCTACTACATCTACACATGTCCAAACGTCTTCCCGCATACACCTCCTGGAATCACACTATTGACCTTACTCCTGGATTTGAACCCAAACCGTGCAAGACCTACCCTCTGTTGCTCGTTGAACAAGTTGAACTTAATGCGTTCCTGGATGAGAACTTGGCTAAAGGGTATATCCGCCCATCTAAATCCCCTATGGCGAGTCCCTTCTTCTTTGTTAAAAAGAAAGATGGAAAGCTACACCCTGTCCAGGACTACCGCGAGCTCAACAAGGGAACCATCAAGAACTAGTACTCCCTTTTTCTTATACCTGAGCTTATCAACAAGCTTAAGGGCGCAAGGATCTTCTCTAAAATTGACTTGCATTGGGGTTACAATAATGTTTGGATCAACAAAGGAGACGAGTGGAAGGGCGTGTTCAAGACAAATCACGGCCTGTTTGAACCTACGGTGATGTTTTTTGGTCTTATAAATTCCCCTGCCACGTTTCAAGCAATGATGAATACCATTTTTATAAACCCTATTGACTTGAGAAAAGTTGTGGTATATATGAACAACATCCTGATATTTACAAAAACACTCAAGGAACACCAAAATAGGTTTGGCAAGTCTTACAGCGGCTTTAGGAGCACAATCTCTATGCCAAGCTAGAGAAGTGTATCTTTGAAGCTGAGTCAATGAAATTCTTGGGACTTATCATCTCTCATAACGCACTTCGCATGGACCTCATTAAGGTTGCTGGTGTTGTATAATGGCCAGAACCTTAAAACATCAAGGATGTTCAGTCCTTCCTTGGCTTTAGGAACTTTTATTGCTGGTTCATCTAAGGTTTCTCTAAGATTGCCCGTCTGCTCTTTGACCTTACCAAGAAGAGCAAGACCTGGGCATGGACACCTGAGTGCTAAGCTGCATTTGAGGTACTTAAAGATTTGTTCACCTCTTCTCCTGTTCTAGTCATGCCCAATCCTGACAAACCCTATCACGTTGAAGTTGACGCCTCCGATTACGCAACCGGGGGAATTTTGATGCAACCAGGAGCCAACAAGCAATGACATCTGGTTGCCTATTTATCCAAGTCCCTTTTAGAACCTACACACAATTACCATTATTTGGGCACTAGAATCCTGGAGACACTATTTGAAGGGTGCCTCCCACCCGGTAGATATCATCACTGATTACAAGAACCTCAAGTACTTCAACAATTTGCAGAAACTAAGTCCCCACCAGGCGCAATGGGCCCTCTTCCTTACCCGCTTCAACTACACCCTGACTCACAAACCTGGGACATCTAATCACAGCAATCCGCTCTCCCGCTGTGCAGATTATAAAGAAGGGATTGAGGAGGATAACTTAAACTAAGTATTACTAGATCCTAAATTCTTCTGGATTTGGGCAATGCGGCCAAGTGCGTTTACTGCAATTGGAGATGCAGAGTTGAGGAGACGTATTTAAGAATGTCCAGAGAAGGACATTAAAGTCAGTGGTGTGTTAGACATGATACTGTATCCTTATTACCTGAAGTACTTAGCACACAGGCTAATAAAACTTTTGCACAAATTCATTCCTCAGGTATGACATCTGAACAAGTTCTTAGATGGATTGGACAGTTTATGGGCATTGTGGAAGGAATCAGAGAGCAGTAATAAAGAAGCATGTACTATATTAGGTACTATAGCACTTGACACAATACACATCTAGAGAATTATACTAAAACTTCTGGATCTGTCACCAATGTAGCATTATCAACCTCTGCTTGCTCATACTTGGGTATCCCAACAGTATTCAATTCCTCTTCTGTAACTAGGCCTACTTGTGCATTATTCATCTTCTTACAAAACATTGGAATTGTTAATAACTGGATCTGTTTGTGTCCCTTCTTAATAATATTAGCTGTTTTCTTTGCTCTTAATTGCCCAGGTTGATTGAGAACACAAGATTAAAGACACTTGTTACATGCTTTGTTTGTAACCTTTCAGGCAAAGGATTTGTGTTCGGGATGGTGTGGGATGTACCTTAATATGCAGTACTGATTTCTGACGCAAACTTCTTTTTAATCCTTTGGAAGTACTCAATTGTGGTAGAGAGATCATCAAGCCGTTCTCATATTGTTACAAGACCTTTAATAATTAGAAGTTTCTAGACATCAGTGAGCATAATAGTATGATAATGAAAGAGTTATACTTGCTTTGAGCTTCTTAATGAGATGCTCAATGTTTATGTTGATTTTTATTGCTTCTCCTGTTATGAATTGCCATATTTTCACATTTTCACATCTTATCATATCTTATCGGGGGCCTTGTCTTATCAACCAACAGACTGTTTCATCATCTGTTTTGTTACCAATCATACTCCTTTTCATTACCGAAGCCGTACTCATGTCGGATACACGCCCAACACATGGATGACATCATACATGCCAATACCTCATGAACTTCCTATTGTATACACACCACCAACACTCGTAGCACACATGTTTGTTTAAAATTGTTTTAGTATTATTACTTACATGCAGTTACCACTCGTATTTAATGGTTTCATGGACTAGTAGCATACAACACTGGGTCAAGGGTGTGGAGTTAACCCTAGTGGAAACACGTATGGACAAGGAGTCCCAAACACAGACTTACTAGTATATAAGCAGTAGTGTAGTATCATTGTACTTTAGTTCCAATCTCGTTTATACACCTGGCCTAGCCTAGTTCTACGAACGCAAACACTTTCTTCCTTAGTTCTTGCTGTGGTACCTGGTTTAGTCTTGTGGCTATAGTCAGTCGCTAACAGAAGATCGGAACTACTTCCTATCATCTACCACACATTCCTGATCGTTGATCAGCACTTCGCTGTTTGATTATCGCACATTCCCCCATCTCCTTTCCTGTTTACAGATCGACGGATTCCTAATTCCAGCGCACATCTGCATATGTGTGTATTGGTCCCAGTAGCGCCGGCTAACAGTTAGAGATAACTGCCTTGGGTGCTGGAAGTAGCCGCTCTTACGCGAACGAACTTTTGGCAGTTGCACTTCAGTGGGCGCTGTTTACGGGTCAATCCCCGTTCCCAGGAAAACTTCGGCTTACCTCACACCAGAGGGACGTTGGCTGGGCAATTGCAAACTTGTGACGAGCTCTTGGGCTCCGTAGATACGTAGTCAGTAGTCGGTAAAATAGCGTAGACAGTTACGATACCTACCTACTTTACTTACCTTACAATACACACCATCATTCCCCACCCTACCAAGTCCTGGATTCTATTTCAGATCTAGGCAACTCCTCCTTATTCATCCAAACCTCTATTCCCTCACCCGTTTCATCCAAATCCGCATCACCCATATCACCACTTTCACCATTTCACTCTCCGATCTTATCACCCCAATTCACCATGTCCAGCGAAGCACCCAAAACCGCTCATCATGCATCCGCTCATCATGCCAATGCCAAAACAAAAGGCCAATCCCTTGTCAACAAGCCTTATGACTATGACGGGGACAAGGCCAAGTACAAGAGCTGGTGGCGATCAATGTTCACATACATCCGTGACAAGAAGAACAACCTCACATCTGACTCCGAAAGGATCAATGTTGTTCTCTCCTACATCAGAGAAGATCACATAGATGCATGGGTCCAGAACTACTCGGACCAGAACTTTGATGAGGAAGAAGAGGAATGGACAGTTTCCTGGATGGAGTTTAAGGAGCATCTGAAGGAGCAATTTGTGGACTCCAACCTTGCGCAAGATGCACAAGACCAGATCGAGCGGTTGCGCCAGGGGCAAGACACTGCTCAAGATTTCTTCCAGAAGTTTGAGGTTCTGCTCACCCAGGCGGAATACTCGAAGGATGACGCATATGTCGTACGACTTCTCGAGACCAATGTCAACGAGAAGATCATCAACCAGATCTATGGCAGCCGAGACGGGTTGCCGGTAAATACAAAGATTGAAAGGCACAGATTATTCAGATCGATCAGTGTGAGAAGGCGGATGGCGAGCAAGAGGCCCGCATGCAGTCCCGGCCCCAAGCTCCGCAGGCGGCTATATCGAGAGCTAATCCTACGAACCTACCCCCGACGCCGATCACACAACGAGATGCCACCGGGTTATCTATGGAGGAGCCGGCAGGCCAATGGACATCGACAACGCACGTGCTTCAGCTGTGGGAACATGGCCACGTCAGCAGGTTCTGTCCAAGAAGGGTCGACCCCAGACGATTGGGGTCTATGGACCGAAATGAATGACGAGGAGAAGAAGAAGCTAGCCGAAGAGGAAGCTCCCACAGTAGACGCAGTCCTGCCGGAGCAGTTGCCAAGGGAAGAATCATCAGATGCAGAATCTATTTATAGTACTGGTACTAAGGCATCTAAAATATCATCGACAATTTTACCACCAAAACCTGCGATACGAACCAAACACGCCTGAGTGGGTTGCACAAAGGCTAAGAGAGGATGACGTGCCGAGAGCAGTGGGAATTTTGAGAGCATGGATGCCGGAGCGGAGAGAAAGAGAAGCGACGGAAGAGAAGGTGATGGCGATCAGAGTGTTGACAAAGAAGCTGCGGTGGAAGTTGTGACGGAATTGAAAAAGTTGAGGAAGTACATCCGGGGAACAAAGGGGCAGGACATGAAACTCCGAGTAACCATAGAGAGCGTACACACAGGCTCTGAATGGGAAATGAGTGCCCTTCTCGACAGCGGAGCAACGGGTTCTTGCATCAATAAAGAATTCGTTGAGAAGAACGGACTCCCGATCAAGGAGTTATCGGTCAAGCTCCCTGTCTACAATGCGGATGGAACCCTAAACAAGGGAGGAGCAATCAAAGGTTTTGTGGAGGTCCGATGAAGATCGGTGATCACACTGAAAAGATTGAGTTGGCCGTCACCAATCTTGGCAAAACAAGTATCTTTTTGGGGCTAGATTGGTTACGATATCACAACCCCACAATTAACTTGGACGGAATCCACGTTGACTTTTGATCAATGCCCAGACCGTTGCGGCTACCTACCCAAGTATGACTTGCCAGAAGATGAAGGAGAAGATGTAGAAGAGAAGCTGGAGGAGGGAGAGCGGTTGTTTTGGATGGACTGGAACAACTATCGCAAAAGCGGTAAAAAGCTGAGATCACAACAGCCTTCATCCGCTGCTGCACCTTACATTGAGGAATTCTCCGATGTATTTAGCAAGGCGGACTTTGACAAGCTACGGGAGCAAAGACCCTGGGATCACACGATAGAACTCATGCCTGGTTCCAAACCGGTTGACTGCAAGGTCTATCCCCTTAGTCCATCTGAGCAGAAGGCATTAGACAAGTTCTGGAGGAAAACATACGCACGGGACGCATACGGCCATCAATCTCACCCATGGCGTCACCATTCTTCTTTGTCAAGAAGAAGGACGGAAGTCTTCAGCCCGTGCAGGATTATCAGAAATTAAATGACATGACAATCAAAAACCGATACCCCTTACCGTTGATCCAAGAACTTATCGACAAGCTGAAGGGAGCGAAGTGTTTTACAAAGATGGATGTCCAATGGGGTTACAATAACATCCGGATCAAAGAAGGTGATGAGTGGAAAGCGGCGTTTAGAACAAACCGAGGCCTGTTCAAGCCCTCAGTCATGTTCTTCGGACTTACAAACTCGCCAGCAACTTTTCAATTGTTTATGGATCACATTCTAAAGGAGTTGATCAATGAAAGACATGTTATAGTTTACTTGGATGACATACTTATCTTTACGAACACGTTGGAAGAACATAGGCATATCGTACAACGAGTATTAGAAATATTACAAGTAAATAAGTTGTATTTAAAACCCGAGAAATGTAGTTTTGAGGCACATACTGTAGACTACTTAGGAGTTATTGTTGGAGGAGGAGAAGTGAAGATGGATCCGGCAAAAGTGGCCGTAGTGAAGGAATGGAAGGAGCCGACGAAGAAGAAGGAAGTACAGTCATTCCTGGGCTTCTGTAACTTTTACCAATGTTTCATCCGGGGATTTGCGGGAGTAGCAAAGCCATTGACATTGCAAACCGGGAAGGGCGAGTGGGTTTGGGGCATGGAGCAGCACGAGGCATTTGAGGAGTTGAAACGGAGGATGACAGAAGAACCCGTTCTGATTGTACCACGCAACAACGGCAAGTTTCGAGTTGAGGCGGACTCCTCAAACTATGCGAACGGGGCGGTTCTTTGCCAGTTTGTTGACAGAAAATGGAGACCAGTAGCCTTTCGGTCTTGCGCGCTGAACAAAGTGGAGCGCAATTATGAGATCTACGACAAAGAGATGATGGCTATCATGGACTCAATTGACGACTGGCGGCAATACCTCCTAGGCGCTAAGGAGACAGTGGAGGTTTTTACCAATTATCACAACCTTCAGTACTTCAGGTGTTATGAATCACCATATTTTCACATTTTCAATCTTATCATATCTTATCGGGGGGCTTGTCTTATCAACCAACAGACTGTTTTATCATCTGTTTCGTCACTGATCATACTCCTTTTCATTACCGAAGCCGTACTCATGTTGGACACACACCCAACACATGAATGACATCATACATGCCGATACCTCATGAACTCCCTATTGTATACACACCACCAACACTCGTAGCACACATGGTTGTTTTAGTATTATTACTTACATGCAGTTACCACTCGTATTTAATGGTTTCATGGACTAGTAGCATACAACACTGGGTCAAGGGTGTGGAGTTAACCCTAGTGGAAACACGTATGGACAAGGAGTCCCAAACACAGACTTACTAGTATATAAGCAGTAGTGTAGTATCATTGTACTTTAGTTCCGATCTCGTTTATACACCTGGCCTAGCCTAGTCTTACAAACACAAACACTTTCTCCTTCAGTTCTTGCTGTGGTACCTGGTTTAGTCATGTGGCTATAGTCAGTTGCTAACATCAGGAAGCCGCAGAAGTTGAACCGGAGGCAGGCACGATGGGTTACGGAGTTGGCGGAATATGACATACAGATGATTCATAAGCCAGGCAGGACGATGGGAAAAGCTGATGCCTTGTCAAGGATGACAGGCCTTGAGAAGGGGGAAAAAGATAACGAAAACATTGTTTGGCTAAAACCGGAGTTTTTTATATCACAAATTCAATTTTCTTTACATACAGTAGCTACACCAGAGGACGAATTACTTAACAAAATCAAACAAAGAAAAGGAAATAAAGACAGATATGTACAAAAAGCATTAGAAAACAAAGAAAAAGGATGGGAAGAGAAGGAAAATGGACTTATTATGTGGAAAGATCGTATTTACATACTGAAGGACAAGGAATTGCGGGGAAAAGTTATTGGAATGCATCATGATGCACAGCTTGCAGGGAATCCGGGATGGTACAAGACTCTCAAGTTGATCACACGCACCTATTGGTGGCCAGGAATCAGCCGAGATGTTTGCAAATATGTGGAAGGGTGTCAAAAATGCTAAGTTACAAAGTCACATCGCACAAAGCCGGCTGCACCCCTCCATCCTATAGATGTACCAAGCGAACCATGGGAGAAAGTTGGGACGGACATGATTGGCGAGTTGCCGAAGTCGGGAGGATACAATGCAATCAGCACGTTTGTGGACCATTTCACAAAGTGGTTACGCATTATACCAACGCACACCACCCTGATGTCAGAAGGCATGGCTCGTATTTACCGCGATCAAATCTTCCCCATACATGGATTGCCGCGACAGATGATACACAATCGAGATCCGCAATACCACTCGCGTTTCATGAAGGAGTTATACCGGCTGTTGGGCATTGAAGGGAACTTCACGATGGCGTACCATCCACAGGCAAATGGGCACACAGAACGGTTGAACCAAGAGATAGAACATTTCTTACGGTTATTCGTCAATTACCATCAGAACAACTGGCATGAATGGTTACCCTCTGCCGAATTTGTGTATAATGATCGGGTACACTCGGCAACCAAAGTCACTCTGTTCTTTGCAGACATGGGCAGACACCCCTACAAAGGCACCGTTCCAAAAACGACATCGAGAAATGAGACTGCGCAGGAGTTTGCCGACAGCATGAGGAAGATATGGGACGAAGTAGGGTCAGCATTGAAGATGGCAAAGGAGGACATGAAACGGTTTTATGACAGGAAGCGGACAGAGGCAGTAGAGTACAAGGAAGGCGACAAAGTATGGCTGGAAGGGACGAATCTCAGCACGGACCGACCAATGAAGAAACTTGATGACAAACATTTTGGGCCGTTCAAAGTGATCAAGAAAGTTGGGACAAGCTCTTACAAGCTCCAGATTCCTCACACGTGGAAAAGCATCCATCCCGTGTTCAACGAGGCTTTGTTGACGCCTTACCACAAACCCCAATTTCCGATGCAACCCCGAGACATGTGTCCACCACCTGTGCTGGAAGGAGCCGAACCGGAATGGGAGGTTGAGAACGTGGTTAATTCCCGGAAGTACCACGGGGGTTTTCAATACAAGATTCACTGGAAGGGTTATGGCACACACAAGCAGACATGGGAACCAGCATGCAATCTCAAGAATGCCGACAAAGCTATCCGCGATTTTCACCAACAGTACCTGAACAAGCCAAAGCCACCTGCGCTTGCTCAAATCGAAGTCCCTATGTCGCAGTTTCCATCACATCTATTCCGACCCATGCCACCGCCCAATACCGAACCCCTCGATGTCACGCTACCCTCTGCAGCCCTCATGGAGCGACTCTGGCGCAGAATGGAACTTGCGCCTTAAGGAGGGGATGATGTTATGAATCGCCATATTTTCACATTTTCACATCTCATCATATCTTATTGGGGGCCTTGTCTTATCAACCAACGGACCGTTTCATCATCTGTTTCATCACCGATCATACCCCTTTTTCATTACCGAAGCCGTACTCATGTTGGACACACGTCCAACACATAGATGACATCATACATGCCGATACCTCATGGACTCCCTATTGTATACACACCGCCGACACTCGTAGTACACATGGTTGTTTCAGTATTATTACTTACATGCAGTTACCACTCGTATTTAATGGTTTCACGGACTAGTAGCATACAACACTGGGTCAAGGGCGTGGAGCATCCCTAGTGGAAACGTGTATGGACAAGGAGTCTCAAACACAGACTTACTAGTATATAAGCAGTAGTGTAGTATCATTGTACTTTAGTTCCGATCTCGTTTATACACCTGGCCTAGCCTAGTTCTACAAATGCGAACACTTTCTTCCTTAGTTCTTGCTGTGGTACCTGGTTTAGTCTTGTGGCTATAGTCAGTTGCTAACATCTCCCTTTATGCCAGTAAGCAAAATAATCATGTTATTGCACATGATATTGCTACAGAAGTAGGCTTTAGTAGGGCAGTGTATGGCTTTGATTGGACCTACACAAATTTGGGGTTCAGACATGCTTAAAATTGTATACAATGTGAAGCACTTCTATTGCGTAGTTTGCACTGCCAGTGCCGCAATGCTGAAGTCCAAGCCGGACATCTTGTTTCCTCCATACTCAATGAACACGGACCCAATTTGCTTCTATATGTACTGACTTGTTTGTTTACTTACCAACTGCTCATATCTTCTCCAAATGACATGTACTTACTTTTTACTTACTATGCCCAGATTTCCCTTTAAATATTGTTTTTACTTATATTATATATAAACCATAGTCTACCATAATCTACAGTGTGCTTTCTCCTCTTTATTTAAGTTCTTTTAAGTTCTAACAGGTTGTTGGCCCTGCCTATGCCTAATCTATTCATTAAAGCAAATTGTTTCATGTACCTCTTCACATTGTATCCCACCATGTCTACCAGCACAAAACTCATTAAGTTCTTTGTCCGTGTTCCGCAATGCAAAGCGGACAGAATGAACTGGATGTTCTAGTTAAGACCACTTTATATTTGCCACCAAAGCAGCACAACTTAACGACTACCTTGTAGAGACAGCCGCACCACCATCTGTTTCAGTCCCCACTGATCCCGTCAATCCCACCAAGAAGGAGACCAACTCCATTAATCACCATTCAGGCATTATTTGGCTTTGGAGTCTAAAAAGCAAATAAGGCCATTGGGAAGCAAGCATTGGCTTCAACAATCCCTAACTCATTATTCCTAAAAGTAAAGGGGAAGTCATCAGCAGGGAAAATGTAGAAAGAAGTAAAGGAGGAGTTTAAAAAGAGGTCAAAGATGATGACTGTTGACCTTAGAAGGAAGCTCCAAGAAGAGAGGTGCCCCAAGAACAGCAACATTAAGGCTCACCTTTCAAAACTTGAAGCTTTACGCAAAGAGCTTACCGCAATGAGCGCAGACCCCGCCAACAACAATTTCATCATTATTTTGCTTAGTTCCCCTCCTGCCTCATATAACCTCTACCTTGCAGTGCTGACAGCAATATCAGCCCTGCTCAGCCAGACCATCACGCCTGACGTATATGTACACGGCATCAGTAATAAGGCTGATCGCCGGCAAATCAAGAATTGCGCCAAAAAAGAGAAGAAGGCCGTGTTTAACACAAACAGTGGCTTTTCAAGGCATGGTGAATGATCCTAAGGCAGCAAACATAGTAGCACAGTTGAGTGCTATAACTGCCACAAGAAGGAGCACATCAAAGCAGAGTGCTAAGCAAAGGGAGGCGGAAAGGAGGGACAAGGCCCAAAAGGAAAGGGTGAAGGAAGAGCATTGCCAAACAAGGCAGCCAATGATAATAACAATGGTGTGTGGTATGCCCACGCATATTTAGAGTCAGGAAACTCTAACAAGGACTGGCGCAACCTTGCAGAAATGAATCTTGGCGGCTACAATAAGCTGTGGTCTAAATATCCGTGCAACAAGGGAAAAGAGAGGTTGGAAGGATTGACAGGTTTATACCTCAACAACAAGGTAGCCCAGTTATATGCAGAGGCGTCAGAGAGCGCACTCAAGGCTGCTGAGGCAGCATTATCTATTTTTATCCCTGATGAGACTAAGTTGGACTCTGACTACAACATCCCACCACTTCTCAAAATATTCAACACAGAGTCAGACAACAAAAACAACCTTTCAACGCTGTTGAGCGTAACAAGTTCATTGGAATGCTCCAATGAGGGGGAGTATCCTATGGCAGAGGAGGAAGAAATTTTCAGCAAATTTGATCCTGGCAAGGAGATTCCTAACGTGGAAGATTATTCAGATATTGAAGCAGAAGAAAATGTGTACACACATACCTTTAATACAGTATTTCTTGCTGTCGCCGCCATACTCCCAAACAAGCCCAAAGTCAACATCTATGACTTTAGCATGTTTCGCCATATAACACTGTATCGCCTCTTCAATTACACCACCATTGAGCCCAGGTCCATTACTGCCACCAACAAAGGAAAGTTGAAGGCCATCGGCAAAGAAGACATGTACCTTTCTGGAAAAGCTGGCAAAAGAACATGATTTCTAGTTCTTAATGTCCTATATGTGTCACAGTTGGGTGTATTGTTGCTGTTTGTCTTAAAGATTACCACTGCTGGGTACAGCACATTATTTTGTGGCTCCAAATGCCGGATTTATGGTCCAAAAAACAAGCTAATGGGAAAGGTACCTATTAAAGAAGAACTTTATAAAACAGAAACCGATGTACCTCATGCAAGCGCCGCATATAACACTCCCATCATCATATCCCTTGATGACCTCCACTAAATGATGGGTTATATTGTGTCCAATGCAGTGAAGTGTCTCATTAAGGACCACATTGTTGAAGCAATTATCCTTGACAAGTTAAAACCACCGCTAAAATCCTGTGACTCTTGCGAGTATGGGAAGAAGACTCAAAAACCTGTCAGCAAGGTCAGTGAGCGCGCGGGTGCCAAAGAACTAGGCAAAATCATCAACTCAGACCTTTAGGGTTTATCTCCCATCCCCACGCCTTAGCATAAAGAGTACTATGTGTTGTATGTGGACAATCATACACATTATTTAGCCATATTCCTTGTCTGCCAGAAGAGTGAGACATTCAAAATTTACCAGCAATACAAGGCATGGCTCAGCATGCAGTTTTAAGTAAAAATCAAGGAATCACATACCGACAAAGGCGGCAAGTACAGCAGCAACAAGTTTTGAGCTCATCCTTGCTGCACAAGAAACCAAGCGCACAACCACCATCCATAATACTTCTAAGCACAACAGTATTGCCAAGCGTCTGAACCAAACATTTCTTAAGAAAGTTTGCGCTATGCTTTACGTGTTAGGATTGCCCAAGAATTTGTGGGGCGAAGCATTAAAACATGCTGTTTGGCTGAAAAACCGGATATTAACATGTGTGTTAGATGGAAAAACACTATACAAAATGCTTCACGGCAAGAAGCCAAACCTGCGAGACCTGCATAAATTTGGGTGCAAGGTCTGGGTCCATGACACCAAAGGATTCAAGCTTAATGGACGTGCACATATTGGTTGCTGGCTTAGTTTTGACAGCAAGACCAGTGGACATTAAATTTTCTGGGAGGATAATCATAGCCTTGGAGTTGAGAGAAGCATTAAATTTGACAAAAGAAAGGACACAAAAGTAAAAAAAAAGTATGCTGAATGAGGGGGAGAGGGAAGAAAGCATTCAGCCAACTTCCAGTATTCAAAACACAAAAAACATACCTAATTCTGCCTCCATACCTCTCTTGCCATTACCAGCACCCACTATGCCACCGTCTAGCATGCCTATTCCAACCATTTCTATGTTATTGTCTCCATCCCAGTTCACAACCGCACTCAACATGTCTCAACTTCCTGACTTCCTTGGCGGCTTGCTCCACCGCTAAGGACTTGACCCAGCAAATATATGTGAGGGCAAACACGCCCAAAAGTCATCACAGAAGGCACAAGAAATGGCTAAGTCATCCCAGTTGTCACAAGAATTGTCTGCAGCATTGCCCAAGGCCGGCTACGTCAAAATACCGGCAGAACAGCCAGAAATGGCTATGGCTGCAGCCACAGCAGAGTCCGAGGGCATAGAGCCCATCTTTAAGGAAGCAAAACAATGTGCTAACTGGCTGTTGTGGCAGAAAGCAATTGAAGAAGAAATTAAAACACTTACCCAAGCAGACACATGGGAACTTGTACCGTGTTTGACAGATTGGAATGTCATTGGATTGAAGTGGGTCCTCCGGATCAAGAAGAAAGCTGGAGGTATCATTAACAAATACAAGGTGTGACTTGTTGCACAAGGAATTACCTAAGTTGAAGGAGTTGATTACTTTGTGACATTTGCCCCAGTTGCAAAACTTGCCTCACTCCGCATTATTCTTGCCATTGCTGCACATAATGATTAGGATATCAATGTCTTCAATTTTCACAGCATGTTTCTCAATGGAGAATTTGACGATAAAGAGGAGTTGTATATGAAACAGCCTCCAAATTTTGAGTTTGCGGATTAACGGCAGTATGTCCTACGTCTGCACAAGACCATTTATGGATTAAAGCAGAGTTCTTGTAAGTGGTTAGAGAAACTTACTGCCGCTTTCGCCACACCTGGATTCACCGCACTTGAGAAGGATTATGTGGTCTATAGACTTGTTACCGGATTGTACATCATCATTCTCGCGATTCACATCAACAACTGCACCATTACGGGCAGTTCACCCGCTCTCATCACCAAGACCCAAGAGTGTATTGAACAATCATTCAAGATTACACTGCTAGGGCCTATTAGTTGGCTACTTGGTATAGAGATTATATGTGACAGGGCTTCGCGCTCCATTTCCATTAATCAGATGTCCCATATCAACTCTGTGCTGCAGCGCTTCAACATGGAAGACTGCAAGCCGGCCGCAGTACCCATGGATCCAAATGTCCAACTCTCACACAATCAGTATCTAATCAATGCATCAGAAATTGTGCACATGCAGTGCTATCCATACAGAGCAGTGGTCAGATCTCTGATTTGGATCACGACCGACATGTGTCCTGACTTGGCTTACATGGTCACCATCCTCTCACACTTCAATACCAACCCTGGACTTGTACACTGGCATGCAGCAAAATGTGCACTGCAATATCTTAAGGGTACTTGCAGCTGGAGACTCACCTTTGGAGGAAAAGGATCAGGCAGAGAATTGAAAGGATATGCTGATGCAGACGGGATGTCTGTGGAGAATCACAAGGCAATTTCTAGGTATGTGTTTCTCATCAATGGAGGAGCTGTTTTGTGGTTGTCTAAACAGCAGGATATTGTCGCACTCTCAACCACCAAGGCAGAGTACATCGTGTTGACATCTGCAGGCAAGAAAGCCTTATAAATGTGTTAATTCATCTCTGAACTTTTTACACTGCTCAACAATGCCATCATCATCCACAACAACAACCAGTCAGCAGTTGTCCATGCTCATGCTGAACTTGGTCAGTTCTACGCGCGTACCAAGCACATTAATATTTAATACCACTTTATTTGGTATGTGATTGCAAACAGTGACATCTGACTTGTCTATTGTCCTACGGACAACATGCTTGCGGACACACTCCTCAAAGCCCTTCCCAGTGCGAAGGCCAAACACTTTGCCCAAAGCCTTGGACTTGTTCCGGCTTGAGGGGGAGTGTTGAATAACAAGCCGGACTTCTTGCTATTCCTTACTTGATGGACCCGCTGCTTTACTTATCAAACCGCTCCTGTATCTACCGACCCGCTACTGTTTCCACCAACACCACTTACTGCCTTATTTATATGTACCATAGTTCTCATTATCCCCAAGTTCCCCTTTAGATACATGTATTATTTATGGTATATATACTATGTACTTTTGGTCTATACACTGTGTGCAGTTTCTCCTCCTCGTTGTTTGACCTTCTTAAGTTTCAATATAATGTCCAATAGTGTGAGGAAAATTGCCTGCTTTGAAGGCGCCATTGCCCTGTAACATACATGAATGAATGACTTGGATTTTGGGACACTTGCGTACTTTATCTTTCTCTGACTGAGCTGGGGATGGCGCAGGTATCTTTGTGGTCATGGACGTTACGGGAAAAGGCAGTTTGATGGATGGATGATCATCGGGCCGGCGCGACCAAGTCACTGACCACCTTCAGACTTGCGTAGATTACAATTCAAGCTATACTCTGAAGCTCTGCATCAAATCGAGTTAGCCTTTCTCAGAGGTATTGTTATCCTGCTGGCTCTGCTCATGGACGAACACTGTCAGCTCTTTGTACTACTATGCGACATGAGATCTGCGACAGGAGAGTATATCATAGTGCTTAAACTCTTACTCGACGATTGTCATGCTACGAACCGTGACAGAGGCCTTAGGCCTTCCGAGGTGATCCCAATGGGAGAAGTTGTTATAAGATTCAAAAACACAAATTTACTGAAGACTACAAAACATCATATCGGGTCAACGGTACTCAAATCATCCTAGCACACAGCAAAAACCAACGAGAAAAAAAAGTCCTTCGATTAAGTATCAAGTTTCACGCAAAGTGGCTTTAGGTGCAATGACCCATGTAACGACCTTTGCTGTGGGCATTGACGGACCCCGTGAACTCGCTGTAGGAGGTCCTGGTGTCGTACGGCTGATCGTCAATCTGAACCCACCCTGCAATGGTCCGGGGCAATCAATTTCATTTTTTTTTTGAGAAGTGCCATCTTCACTCACAGTAGTAATGACCTTGCGTCCGTTCGTTAAACCCGACCAGGACCCAGCCAGATCCGGTGTATGGAACTCTGCCCTTCACAGTTTCATGGCACGTCTTGGACTGGTACTACATAGACAGTCCAGGTGTTGAGAAAACGTACTAGCAGTGACAGCATGTAGACTTACATTGAGAGAGCAGGTGCTTCCAGCCGGAGCATTCAACATGACGGTCTGCTGCACTTCATTGTTGATCTGGGTTGTGAAGCTATACCGATGGAAAAGGCGTTAAGTCATACACCGCTTGGCGGTAATAGCGCTCTCACCTGTATTGATTCTCATTCGTGAACTGTGCCATGGCCGTCCACGACGCGCTGGCACCGAGCACATCGGGAACACCTACCGAGATAGAAGTCGTGCAGCTTAGTCCGATGGTCGCGCTTTCTGTGAGACAAAATCAGATGTCATACACTAGTCAAAAGAGCAGCGACATACTCGTGACGGTGTAGGAAGCTGAGGAGGCGAAGCCCGATGTGACACCAATAGTCACAGAGCCGTTGGTACCGGTAAGGGTACCGCCGGTAGAGAGTGTATTGATCGTGCAAACAGGACTTGCTGTGAGGGGATCAGTTTTCGGTGGGCGGGGGTTGACGACGAAGCTTACCGGTGGCCTGCAAATCAACGATATCATCCCCGACACACATCCACGCTTCCGTCGCGCCCTCCTGTCAATCAACGCGACTCAGTAGATGCTACAATGTGTAGTATGACCTCGTCTACTGACCCAAGCGGTCCAAAGATTATAGCTACCCCCGCCCCATGTGGTCCTGATATACTGGGCTATAGCAGTCCAAGCAGGAACTGAAAAGCAATTTTGTTAAGAAGACGGAACGTAGACAAGTAATAGAAATACAAACGGCGTTGAAGCTCCGCCACGCTCATCCCTCTGCAATTTCCGCCCAGGCAGCAGGAGCAGGACTCGGAGCAGCGGCAGTACCGTTCAACACCTGCTGAGGCGGCGTATAGATGTGCGCGACTTCCTTGAAGTCACGGTCATAGGCGATAGTCCAATTGCTGTTGGGGTCAGAGCCCAGCATGACGGCGCCCGGGTGGGCCGCCAGGATGCGACTCGGAGACTGCGCTGCCGCGAGAACAGCGAGGGACACAGCGATGAAGACAGAGGCGAAGTTGACCATTGAGAGCAGTGGGCTGTGGAGTCTGAAGACGAGAAGAAACCTCTTTTATACTGTAAATAATGCTACCCCCAGAAATGTATGCAGATGCAAAAACATCAGATAAGGCCGCTTGCATCGTGAGCTCAGCTGAGGGCTACTAGAAGCAAACTAGAAGGTGGGAATGGTTGTTACGTCTGGAACTGAAGTATGCGAGTACTTGCCAAGCGGATGCACCCTACAGCTCAATCTGCTAGCGACGCCGTATGCTCCTTTGTGGGGGATGACGATCTTGACAAAGAATTCAGGTTCTTGTCCTGCGGCCAATGTCCATTTCCTGCGACACACCTAGATGAGCTTGAAGATTTCTGTCTGCGTCGGAGCTGAGTTCTAAAAGCATGCAGCCGAAGATGTGCATTCGAGTACACATTTCTAGCCTGCAAGATAGCCTCATCTGTGATTGTTCCGCTTGCACTGAAGCCATTCTTGAACGCGAGTCTCTTTCATGCTTCCCTTCCCTTGGTGATGTGACATCTACGAACGTTCCTGTGTAGCAAAATTCCTGCCCTTCCCTAAGTAGTACCGATGCATTCGCCTTTCACAAGCACGGTTTCTGTACTAGCTGTGGCGCGCACGCATCGCGGCTCCGAGGGGATGAAGAGTAGCTATCGCAAGGATTATGTCCTTCAGAAGTTTCCAATTACCTACAAAAGAGTGAGTCTGGATGTGCATATCGGCTGGACGAGAGGTCACCGGTCCCCATCACTATCCATTGCCATCTTCGGTGATCCAGCGTACACTCGACCGACCCTGTGAATCCCTACATCGAATGAAGTTAGAAGTACTTTCCCAGAAGTAATGCTAACCTGCTGGTTCTGCTAAAGGACGGGACAACATGGCGATCTCGGTGTATTTTGCGACACTAGACTATGTTTCGATGCCTGCTGACTCTCAGTCATAGCACCTATCCTTCTCGAGGCCCTATCAATTTCACTTAGAGCGCATCTGCTATGTTCAGCACCTTCTATACTCCGACATCGGGCATGGTTGTTGAGCGTGCTTGAAAGACAAGCGCGCGCGTAACAAGCTGAACAGCAAGAGAAGTCATCACGTGCAGTTCGAGCCCGGCGCGTTATGTGAGTTTACGACGCGACCAGGGCGATTAGATAGAGGCAGAGGGATCTGCTGATGAAAATCTGAACGCCGAAAAATATTGAGATGTATAATTTGCGGGCCATAGAGGATGATGAAAGACTTGGACAACTCAAAAGACGGTGTTGATTTATTTCCTGTCGCCGGCATAAGCAGAGTGCCTACGGGAGACTACCTGGTAACCTACGCATGGCTCACCAGATGATGTAGGGACAGATGTCGTCGGTCTTGAGGTGTAAGTTAGGGCGTCTTCAGGAAGTTTAATGGTTTGGTATACATGGCTCATTTGTGACAGTATACAATGCACACAGTGCTGGCTTTCATGGAAACGAACGAGGCTCTTAAGTAGATTATAACGAACCGTAAACCTTTTGCTTGCGTAGCGTTATTCAACTTGATGCTCGCAATTTGACGCGAAAGCGTTCTCTACGTATCATTCATTGAAAGCACGGAATTAAAGGGGTTGTCCAGACCTTGAGGCAGCCAATCAGCTGTCATATATTTGGCCGGTTTTCGCCGGCGCACCTCGGGAAAGTTCTTCTGTAACATCATCTTCACCAACTGGCAATGCTTGCCTTCAAGTCGTCGACACGCAATGCGCACCGCATAGCGCGCTCCTTTGCCACCGTCGTCGACAGTGCTGGCTACAAAGTCGCCTCAGTCGACGCCAACCAACCCACGTCGTCGGTAACATTTCTCGTGAACGGCGGCACCCGATTCGAGTCTAAAGCTGGTGTTGCCCATGCTCTCAAAAACTTTGCTTTCATGGTAATTTCGAGTTCATCAAGGGTATTGTTCGTCTCATAGCATCACAGAGCACCAAATCTCGTTCCGCCTTAGGGAGCATCCGGGAGAGTGAATTGTACGGTGGTGTGCTGTCGGCATCCTTGTCGCGCGAACACCTCGCCTTGACTGCCGAATTCCTGCGCGGCGATGAGTACGTCGTCCTTGCATTCCTGTCTGTCGTCCTCTCATCGTTTACAGGGAGTTTTTCGTCAAACTCCTTACCGAGTTTGTTCAGTCCGCCAAATTTACCCGTCACGAATACGAGGAATACGTTGCACCCGTTGTCGAGAGCGAAACCGCCGAGGCTGCCGGAAACCCTGGTGTCACAGCTGTTGACCTCGCTCATGCCCTCGCCTTCCGCAACGGTCTCGGCGCGTCCCTCTTCGCCAACCACCGCGTCACTGTTGACGATGTTTCTGCATTCGCTCACAGCGCTTTCGGCAATGTCGCTGTCCTCGGTACTGGTATCGACCAGAGCGTCCTCTCTGAGCTCGTAAAACGCTATAGCCATAGTGCCCAGCCATCCACCTCCTCTACGCCTCCAGCTTCATCCTACTTTGGTGGTGAATCTCGCGTCGCGGCCCATGGCACCCCTACCGTGTTTCTTGGTTTCGGTACTACAGGCGCGACGAGTTCTGACATTGCTGCTTTGAACGCGTACTTGTCACCCACCCCCTCCATCAAATGGTCAAACGGAATTTCTCCCATCTCTCCCGCCATTTCTGCAGGCACCACCGTTCAGACCGTTTACCTTCCCTACACCGATGCTACCTTGTTTGGTTTCCTCATCCAAGGCAGTGATGTGAAGGCCGCTGGTACCGCCGCCGTTGCAGCGCTCAAGGCTGCTGCCAAGGGTCTCTCGAAGGAAGACTTTGCTAAGGCTTCAGCCAAGGCCAAGTTTGCTGCTGCTTCCGCTGTCGAAAGCAGGGAGGGTCTCTTGAACGTGTTAGGATCCAAGGTCTGCAGTGTCTTTCGATCATGACTATCCCAAACTCAAAGTTGTTTTTAGGTTCTCTCTGGATCTGATGCCTCTGTTGAAGGTTTGTTGAAACCATTCGACGCTGTCACCAGTGCCTCTGTTTCCAAAGCAGCATCTGCCCTCGTTGCAGCGAAGCCCACGTTTGTGGCGGTCGGCGACGTTGCTTCCCTTCCTTACGCTGATGAGCTAGGACTATAATGTATTACATCAACGTGGGATGTGATACCGCTAGAATAAAACTTATATTCCATTACGAAATAGCATCCAAAGGCGCACAACGACGCGACGCATTCAATTCGCGCACATCACTTGAGGATTCCTCCAATTCATCTGTTTGTTTGCGCGCCTGAGGTTCTATGCTTCATCTCTAGAGGTTCAGAGTGCGCCTGGACGGTATTCAGAGGATCGATTTGCCAAAGAGTACGGAGTTCATTTACAAGTCGCCATCATCGTATTCAGATTGTGGAGTCATGTCGCCAGCGAGTACCGCATTGCTGTTTTTCGCGTTCGCGGCTCATCACTGTGACCATGAGTTCACAGGCCGCCTAACGAAGGTATAGTAAGATTCATTAAACTCATACACCAGCCTCTGGTCCAAAGTTTGACTGCGTCCATGCGACGGGCAGCACTCCAGATTCTTGGCCCTCCTTTTCATCTGCATGGATTCACAATTGTTTAGTGGTTATATGTTCTAGTTGAGACAATGTTACTATACTAAATTGAAACTTCTCCTATTTGACATCGACGTTTTTAATCAGGTATCATAGAAAAGTTGTCGAAATCCTTGGTGTACGACGCGCGAGCTTCAGGACCTACCGGCAGTCTCATCGAGGTTCTCCTGAGTCGGCCGTCGCGTATCTCACATCTACATTGCTCTTTCAACGAAGGACAGACGAAATATAGATTTTCGTTCAACGTTTACCTACAAAGCCGAATATACCCGGGGTAACTGATTTTGTCGCGAACCACCATTATGTCAACACCGACCGCGTCGTTCGGGTCTGCGTTACCGCTGATAGCACTCCAACTAGGCTCTCGCGTGTTCTCCTTTGTTCTGAATCAGGCGCTCCTGCGGATCGCCACGCCAAGCGCATTCGGTACTGCCGCCATCCAGTTTGAGCTGCTATGAACACCATCCTCTTTCTCAGCCGGGAGGGCGTCCGTACTGCTCTCTTACGTGTCAATTCGCCTGAATCGCAACATAGTAACGTCGCTTTCATTCCATTTCTTTTGGGATGCCCGATTGCTCTGACGACGTCGTATCTGTATGTCGCGTATGCTAGCGAGGAGACAAGCGTTCAGCCGTACTTCCGCGAGGCCGTACTGCTGTATGTGGTCGGTGCTTTGATAGAGCTCATGAAGGAGCCTATGCATAACGCGTGAGTTGAACCGTCTTCAATCACACCAGGATACCGACACGTAGACGTGATAGCATCATGGCTGGATTAAGAACCACTATACGATTACGCGCCGAAGGCGCTGCTGTCGTTGGCAAATCTGTCCTGACATTCCTTGTCATGTTTTACGATCCCCATAAAGACGATCCTCGAAAACATTGCGCGCTGGTAGCATTCGCCTTAGGACAGGTCTTTTACTCCGTCTGCGTTCTGGTCATCTACCTTTATTACTTTGGTATCTCCAGCCTTGTACCTAGATTCCCGAAAGCCAATTCAAAGTACGCCTTTCCTTGTTAATATCTCTTTAACGCCGTCTGATGCATCCATCTTCTTCGTACAGAGGTAAAAGCCCACCACCTTTCTTCGACCCTCAGCTTTTGAGGCTGTCCGCGACCGTAACCTCCCAGTCGCTCATTAAACACTTCCTAAGCGAAGGCGACAAACTCATGCTATCCTGGTTTAGTCCCTTGGAAGACCAAGGTGGCTATGCCATCGCGCTCAACTACGGCTCTCTCGTCGCGCGCATCCTTCTCCAACCCCTCGAAGAGACATCCGCTCGCTCTTCTCCCAACTGCTCTCAAAGAACGACCTCAACGCCGCCGCCGCCCGTCTCACATCCCTTCTCGCCATCCAGATCCCCATTTCCCTCCTCTTACCGACTTTTGGCCCCCTTACATCGGGCTGGCATCTCAGATTCTTTTACCCCCGAATACGTAGGCACCAGTGCACCGCGCGTGCTCTCTGCGTGGTTGTGGTACATCCCGTTCTTGGCGCTGAACGGCCAGCTCGAGGCGTTCCTAGCGAGTGCCGCGGACACGAGCGAGTTGAACGGGCAGAGTACGTGGATGGCGATCTTTTCCGTGCTCTATACGGGCTCTGCAGCTCTAGCGTACAGGCTTCACCTCGGCGATACATCGCTAGTGTACGCGAATGTGATCAACTTGGGTGCGCGCATTGTGTACGCGGCGGTTTGGATATCCAAGTATTTCCGCCGGAGAGGGGGAGGAGGCATCTTCAGTTGGAAGACTATGCTTCCGAGCGTGGGACTGTGCTCCTGGATGGTGGTATGTGGATTGGTAGTCCGTGATGCGGAGAGGCGGTCAGATATTCGGGATGTTATTGCTCGCGATGGGCGGGCTGCGTTGCTTTCTGGTGGAACTATTATCCATGTCGGGATCGGTGCTGTCTTTGGTCTGGCAACATTATGGCATATTATGAAGTACTCATACCGACCTCACTCTCACATGAAGGCTCAATAAAGTCTTTGCCCATTGCATTGCATTGCGCTTGCTCGGTCCGGTGATGCGGTAGCGTTACATCACTCTCTTGTCTTTATCCCATCATTATCTCTCTGAGGATTATCCCCAAGCGATAATCGGTATTTCTACCTTTGCAGGGTCTATGATGCGTACTATCGTCGTCCGTGTTATGCGTCCGGACGTCGACTCGTGGATACTCCCTTCCCTTCCGAGTCCTCACATGCAACGCTCTTTCAAGTTCGCATATTCGTTAGCGTTGGGAATCATAAAAACTGCAGGATCAACTCTAGTACGATCGATTTGGAGCGGTACAGAGGATGAACAAGCGGACGACGGAGAGCAAGACATGAAGCTGAGTTGACATTGCCTCGTGACAAGCGTACCAGTAGCGTACCGATGCCATCTATTTCGGGGAGAAGGTTTGAAGTAGTGGTCCTCAATTCAGAATTTATGTGGCACATTATACAGGTACAAAAACCAAGCATCCTGGCCTCACTCGGACGCATTAAATGGAGGCCTCTTCCTCGTGTTACATTTACCGCGGTTAAATCTACGACGCGTATGCAAAAACACGGTCCGGTGACGGAACGAGGCAGCCTGGTCTTCGTGACGAGATCTCCGCATGCTTCATGGGGCACAAGACC
>JADNYV010000422.1:0-30206 GCA_015501055.1 Mucidula mucida
CTTTCCCGGTTTCAGTTTGTCCCGCCATCCCGCCGTTGCCGAGCCTTATGGTTGGGAAGGCGCTGTCACACATTGACCACATGATGTGGTCACTTGTGGACTGCGCCTACCTTAACAGATTCAACTGGCACAGGCTGACAACGTCTTTTAGATTACAACTGTCTTAAATCCATTATGGTTCTAGTACACTATATTATCTCATCATTTATAGGTCATGACAGTCATTTTACAATGCCTATTAAATTGAGACTTGCATCTATTATGCTTTCAAAGACTTGACTAGAGTATATTACTATTGGTAGTGCTCTAACTAGAATCAACTTGAAGAACGGTACAAGAATCTTCCATGACAATTGGGGACTCATTTTGTCCGTCTTAAAGGAACATACTACTGTAGCGTTTCGACCGCAAATTCACATAACGGGTCACGGGGGTCTTTGAAGTGAAGCTATATATACATCATAACGGGTCACGGACCACTTTGGTCAGGCACGAGCCTCCAAATAAGGAAATTTCAGGTCCCGCTATAAGCGGAACTGTCCAAAAAAGGCAATTTAAGGGTCTGTGAAGCTGTTCGCTGTAACTTCAGACCATAATGGGTCACAGGCTGTGAAGTTACGGTTGAAACGCTACAGTACTTGCATCATAGGTTGAGTAGCACTTGTATCACATAAAAAACATGAATCACAAACAAAGCACCAACATTCACATCAAAACAAGGATCCACACTCTCAAATACTTAGATAAATTTCTGGGGCCTACTTGCAAGTAAGTACATTTCCATTTCTTTGTCATGCCTCAAGGTTGCCAACAGTCATCGGCCTCAAACGCAAGCGGCGAAGGATCTCATCAACAAACATCTCTATCCTCTCCGCTACAAGCGGCAGATTGGAACCCCTCCTGGTGAGGCGCAATGGTATCCATTGTCTAACTCCATCCGACAACCTAAAGAGTACCCAAGGCTCGTTTCTCATTCTCTATCGCACCTTTATGCCCCTTTGTCAGGACATATGCACCCAGTCCATGTCCCGGCACTACGTTCTATCTGCTTGCCCACCCGGGGAGACGGCGGGGTCGCATTGCAGACGGAGTTGTCTACCTTCTACAAAGAGTGTAGGACTCAGTCCCACAAGGAGCAAGGAATATATCTGCTCCGTCTCCTCGACATGTAGATCATCCATCATGATCATCACGCTCAACGATAATAGTCGGTCGCTGACAGCAATGACAAGTTCGATGTCTGCATTCAAACTTGAGTCTGAACCATCAAGATACATGCACGAGGTCGAGGTGTCATCGCGAGCTGAGAAGGAGAGGCGTAGAGGTGATGTGGTACCGGAGACGTTTGTCCTAACGAGCTTCGTGATTATGAGGCAACGCCATTTGCGTAGCGCCGGGCGCGGCGTGAGCGAGAAGCTGCATTGTACGAGGCGGACCTCCGAAGACAAAAATCGTCGTCAGAAGTAGCGCCACTTACGCCGAGAAGGCGTCCACTGACGCCACTTTCCGTCAGGACAAGAAGGGTACCGCCATAGAACCTTCTGCAATACACAGAATCAGTGAGGCAGTGCCAATGGTCCGAAGTTCTAGTAGAGGATGTCGATTGAATGGCACATGGACCCGCCACATGAGACCCCGGTCAAGGAGTGGCGGGAAACAGTGGGCTGGGAGAATATGCCTCAACCCATGGCGGGGGGACAGGTAAGGACACCAAGAAGCCAGCAATGGGTAACCTTTAGGCCAAGCGAAGTCAGACAATGGTCTAGCATTAATGCCACAATAAACGCACCAGGAGCGGTCCCAATCTGTGCCTTGTAGCCAAGATGATAGAGATGTTCATCGAGGAAAGCCTTGGCCGCTTGTGCTGGATGCCAATGACCGGTGGCAACCTTGGGACATGACAAAGAAATGGAAAGAGACAAACGTACTTGCGAGAAGGCCAAGAGAAGGCCCAGATATTTATATGATTGGGAGCGTGGGAGTGTGCATCCTTTTGTTTTGATGTGAATCAACACAAGGATCATGCGGTGTCGGCGCCGCGCGCCTATTGGTGGTTTTCCAGTGATGGAGAGCCAAAGGCGGAAGAGAATGGAAGGCTCTGGTACAACGTTTAGTGGGCTATACAGGATCTGTTTTGAATCTAGGAAGGCATGAAGTGTGGCACATTGATGATTGACACTTATGCATATTTCTAGAACAACGTATCATCTACTCATTCAGAGGTCTATAATCATTGGCCATATTTGATTTAGAAGCATCACTATCGACCATAGTATGTCAGTACACGTAGTACAGTACTTGGTCGTAAATGAAATGCGTCTTTCTCCACACAGCACGGTGTATGTCGCCGACTTGACGCGAGGAACCCGTATCGTGCAAGCGAAGCTCAAGAATACGCAGGGAGTACACCCTGTTGATGAGTCAGTGCGAGAGGCGAAAGAAGAAAACAGAAACTCACGAGCACTGATCACCAGAATAGTTTCGACGATTCATCGTCACCCTTGTCCTTACACCTTTCCTTGGGGCACATTCGTCCTCGATGGTAGCGGTTTATTCTTGCCGCCCTCAGCCACGTCGGGTTCTGGTGGTCGTCTCAGCATCAAGCACCGCTACCTGGCAACCCGCTCCCTTGTCGGGCTTCAAGAAACGTGACACGCACAGCAGCTGCCTAGACATCTTCCCATTCAAGGAAGTCTGAGGCACTCTCCCGGAGTCCGCTCAACCGCAAACGGTAGGTGCCATATGGATAGTTGTGAAAACCGCCCTTCTCCCTGAATTAAGCTTCCGACGACGGGATGCTGCCGCGCTAGGTCGCTCAAGCGCTGTGTGGGGTCGCGCTTTTGAAGCCGTGAGCCTGAATTGTGGAACGCAGTGGGGAACGGCCGAGTGCTGCATTTCGGGAAATAGAGGAGAGGCTTGCGCGGAAGCCTCAGTTGCCGCTGCAGCCTGCTTATTCTCTTCCTTCGACTGTCACTTCTCCTGCACATTCGAGCCGCTACAATCTTGTTGAAGCCGCCCCGTGCGGCTATCGCTGGCATCTGCCGTCCCGAATTGGTGTTCGGTACGAGAATAGTCGGTCCACGAGGAAGGTAAGTTCAATTGGGAGGATGAAAGATTTGATCGCGTCGTTTCCATGAATTGTGCAGCCATCCAAGGATCAGACACCAGAACCATGTTCTCCGGGACGTTCCTGGAAGCCTCGCTACGTCGCCCACCCTGGCCGTCAATAGTCTCCTTCAGAACCTGTTAACGAGTCAATATGCGGGAGACTAATAAAAAACAAAGACTGACGATTGCTGACCCCGACACCACTAATTCAGCCTCACTCGTAAGTATTTTCAGTCGTGCTCGCTCGTATCAGCGTGTGTGTCACGGGAAAGGAGGATACAGCGTTGACCAGCTCTGCACGCGCAGCACTATAGACATCTTCACGTTCAAAGACGGCGTCCAGCCTCAATCGTAGGAGAGAGTCGTGCTGGAATGAAAGGGGATCCTCATGCTTTGGCGTTGAGGGCGGATTCAGCGATATCGGTGTGGATTGGAGAGAAATTTATGGCGTAAGAGTTGGTCTGAATGGGTGGACCTAAAACGACGGGCGATCCTGGACACATCATTTTGGGATGGACGGCTCGCGGACGTCCTGCCTAGCTAGATGATTCAGGCGCTAAAGGATGTTGACAACCGTCCTGAGCGTGACGGGTTTGCGCGTGGGTTTTGACTCTGGCGGAGAGCAGGAGGAAAGAGAAGGAGAACTGTAGATGAGGAGGCTTGCCAACTGCCGCTGAGGCCTCCGAGATGGCTTTCTGTTCCTTCTGCGTATTCCGACCTGTCGCGATCTATATCTCGTTCAATCTAAATACACGCCTATCTTACAGAGAGACGCACCCCACGAGACATGAATCAGGGGCTATAACAGGCTTCGCGTCCAGTGTTTCCGTCCACGTCCAATTCGCGATAATTCTCAGCCATCCAAGTCCTCCTCCAGATCCCGTGCATTCGGCGAGTACGACGATGGGACTAACAAAGTACGCCGCATGATACTCCCAGAGGACATTCACCAGACCAGTTGCTGCTCTCGAGTGCTCATCTTCCCGTGTGCTCCTCTTGCCGTATGGTCCTTCTTGCTTGTGCGGGTATCGATCGCGTCTTCACCGATAGTGAGCAACCGAAGCGGGCTTTGGTACCTAGGATAGGTCGGTCATGTCGGTATGCCGCTCAGAGGACGTCAAGGACGCGAGAAGAATGAAAAGATTTGATAGCTGATGATAGTCGTCGGTGAACAAGGCTTCCTAATCGAGAATCCTTGCATTCAACCATGTGTGCGTCTTCAGTATGGTATGGCCCAAGAACGGTATTCTCTGTGGCGTTGGGCGGCTTGACGTTGTTCATGGAATCGACCAGAGCCGAAACGCCCAGCGTGTCCGAGAGCAGGATGAACTCTACGGTGGGCATGTTATGCATGGGTGATACCGAGGACTCGTCGCAACACACCTTGACGGATGTCGGTACATTTTTGACCAGTTTCGGTGAGGAAGTGGATCGCGGTCCTATCAAAATGAGTGATAATAACATTGATTGGCGGAAAGGACAAACATCCAATCTTCAGTCGTCAGGGACGTTTCTCTAACGAAATCGTGCAGGTGAGTGACCTGGCCGAGCGTCAAATATAACGAACTAAGAATAATCTGCCGGACGTACTAAGCTCTTGAAAATAAACTTCATTCGCTCGTCCTGGCTTGTATCCGGTGAGTGAATGATACATCACAAGATTTCCGCCACACAGTTCGCATTGACTGCATTGACATTCTCCGTAATCGTCTCAGTGGTCATATCCATCATCTCTGGCAAATTGGAGAGATCGACGTTGAACTGCTGCGTGACCTTTTTCGCAGCGGCCAGAAGGGGATTGGCATCCGTACTGAGCTTTGAGGACATGGGTGCCAGTAGGGGTGGTTAAGAAGCAAAGCGTGCTGGTGAGATCGTCTGAGAACGCAATGCCTTTATTGGGAACGCGGTGGTCTGCTGCCACTTTCCGCATGGGGGAGCACCACGAGAGTTAAACGACATTATACATGGAGGATGCGAGAATAATGCTGACTGCCAGGCAGTTATATTTGGGAAGGTAAAACGCACGCATCCCAAAATTGGCCGCGTCGCGTCACAGTTGGCAATTCCGAAGCAGAAAGAAGAGGAGAGAGGTGATGCCGTTTAGTAGACAATTTACTTTGTTCGGATCAGGTTTCCCTATTCATAGTAACTGATAGTTCGCGTCCAAGGTGGGCAAGGAACCAAAAGACAGGCTCTCGATTTGTCACTGATCGGCAATCCCGGGCCGCATTTGGAACTCGATCACGTTCAGCGCCTCTTGTCCCTTTCTACTACTAGTCCAGGACCTTTTCTATACTACCACGAAGGTTGATGCCAGCACGCGCTCAAGCAATATGTGAATCCTCAAGACGAGGAGCTGCGTCGCACGCATGCTGTCCTTGCCATACTTAACCTCTCGTAGTTTGGAGCGTTTTTCCTTCTTGGGGCATCACTCCTCCGTTCGTCGTTTTTCACAGCGTTCGCCCTTTTCTGTTTCCGGAAGCATTTCACGGTCACATTCGACCAGCCTGTCTGTCCTCTAGGAAGAATCCGTTAAATGCTGAAGCCACCAGGAGTTACTCACATTCAATCTGTGTAGCTTCTCGACGAGCTTCACCATAATGGGGACACACCGGAACACAAGCTTTACAAGGCTGGAGTGACGAGTCTCTCTGTGACAAATGCAAAGGCCTTGAGAACAGCAAAACAAAGTGCGATATGATGGCCACACAATGACCACAGGATCTGTACGACTGTTCAAAATCCTAGTCTTCCTAGAAGCCATGAAGAGAACGACAACCGTGACCAACCCCGGCTGTTCATTCCCTACTTCAACTCTATTCCTTCGACGGGCTCGACTGCGACTTTCGGGGGCCTGTTGGGGGCGCAGCTCAAAATCCATGAAAACAATCAGCAAAGCACATATTCTAGGAAGGTCTTCAGTTGATACAAAAAGGGACATGCTTTTAATTTTATAACTTACTCGTCCAAGCGCTGTAGCCCTGTGGTGCGGATGGCGGACATGGTCGTCGTTCCTCTACGGTTGTCCTTAGTCTTTAAATTGTTAAAGTACAAGCAGAGCAAGTAGTTTGTGCCGATTCCTGCAGCAAAGGTAAACTCTAAGCTGCAACTTCCGGCAGGCGCAAGTCAAAGTCCCTGCGAAAACAATCCACAAAAAACTTCATCATCTGTCTTAGAGATTCAGGAGCTGCCTGCAGTTCCCTAACTTCCCTGGGTGCACCTTCTGGTAGCATGCCTTGTTCACACCTGTCGCATTGGACCAAAGTCCTTTGACCAAACACTACACGGGGTTGGCCAAACCCCGTTGGCGCTGATTCTACCTGTCAAAGACATTTGGGGTATGATCCGGTCATGCGCCTTCTTGGTGCCACCCAGGGATACTCCTCTTATACAAGCAAGGAGTACCATACTAGTCTATGTCTTGGAACAAAGGGGTGTTGACTGTCATGCATTCATCTTGAAGTACAGTGTATGAATGAACCAAAGCGGAGTCCTGTATGCACGATAGCCCGGCACAACATGAAATAGATCAAGAATATGATACATCAACAACAGAAAGGCGGAAAATGTGTAGTACAATATGTTATTGGGAGTAGAAATTGTTCTCAAGCATTTGGTAGTATTGATGGATATGCATTATGGAAGCAAACTGACCTTCTTCGCCGACTTGGACCTTGCAAGTGTTGTTGGACGAGCGCCGCCCGATACCTAGAACCAGCATCAGCATCAATGCACTATTGGTGTGTGACGATATTTGCCTTGGAGGTAGATGCAGCCAAAGTGGTTTTATTCAAAGGGTCCTAAGAACAAAAAGCCAGTTAGAGAGCATCAAAAGAACATCACCGCATTGACATGCCTTTCTTGATGCATCATCAGCACTTACACCACCGCGTTGAGGCCCAGTCGCAACTTGCTTCTTGTGCTGCCATCCGGGGAGCCGACGACCGGACTATATGTGATTCGACAGTGAGAGAAAGAGACAAGGCACGCCTTGACTAACATGTGTCTCTTTTATTGAGTGCGCAAGCACAGTCTTCACCTTTTTTCCAGACACATCCTGCTGCGAGTGCTCCTCCATATGCTTCCTATTTGGGTCTGGGGAGAGCTGTAAGAAACCGTATTGAAGACGGTCATCCATATCAAGGAAGGCGGATGCAGGCATGGCGGAAGACTCTTAAAAGACTTTTTCCATCTACGTGGGGGTAAGTTGATTTAGAAACAATATGAGAAGACGCACCCTCTTGGAACGTGGGCTGGTCATAATAGTGGCGCGCTCCTGGATTGACGCGCTGCCTCCTACCTAGAGAACGGTTGGTGCCAGACAAAAGGCACATAAAAGCAGACTTACGGTTGGTCTATCAATGACTGACCCAGACGGCGATGCAGTCTCAACCTGTGCGAGTCGGAAACAAAAAGGCAATGCTGAGAGATATTCCTACCGGCTTGATGGGAAGAGTATCTATTGCCTAGAAGGAAATTAGCAAGATTGGCTGACAATATTATTTGACGACTCACTGGAGTAGGAGGCCAGCCAGAGTTTCTCAATGCTGCAGTAAAGGCATCAGTCACAGATGGCGTGGGCAAGATGGTCGAGCGCACCTGTGATAGTGTCCAAGAAGAAACCCTCAGTTTCATGGTCATTTGCAGTGTCCAAGTGTTGAATAGATTTGTCGCTCTCCGCGAGACGCTCCCGCTCTTCCCTCAACGCCAGCAAGAGCGCGCTCAATGAGATCTGTCAACTCTTGGGTGATGGTGGCCAGCTCGGCTTCAAGAGCTGCGCGCTCTGTGTCGGTGACGGTCTGCTTGCTGTTCAGCTCTTTCAGGCGGGCAAAGAGGGCGCGTGCACTAGCAATGAGCTGCTGAACGTAGTGCACCATAATGGTTGAGAGCAACAAAGGGGGATCCGGACAGGCGGTATTTATACTCCGTGCGCCACAAGGACTAGTTAAAATTCGCACGCTCTCGCTATGCCCGATTCGCATTCAAGTCGCGTCAAATTTTGCGTTGACATGATGGTGTTATGAATCGCCATATTTTCACATTTTCACATCTTATCATATCTTATCGGGGGCCTTGTCTTATTAACCAACGGACTGTTTCATCATTTGTTTCGTCACTGATCATACTCCTTTTCATTACCGAAGCCGTACTTATGTCGGACACACGCCCAACACATGGATGACGTCATACATGCCGACACCTCATGGACTTCCTATTGTATACACACCACCGACACTCGTAGCACACATGGTCGTTTCAGTATTATTACTTACATGCAGTTACCACTCGTATTTAATGGTTTCACGGACTAGTAGCATACAACACTGGGTCAAGGGTGTGGAGTTAACCCTAGCGGAAACATGTATGGACAAGGAGTCCCAAACACAGACTTACTAGTATATAAGCAGTAGCGTAGCATTGTTGTACTTTAGTTCCGATCTCGTTTATACACCTGGCCTAGCCTAGTCTTACGAACGCAAACACTTTCTTCCTTAGTTCTTGCTGTGGTACCTGGTTGAGTCTTGTGGCTTAGTCAGTCGCTAACAGATGGTAAGTAAGAGGAAAGCCTGAAAGGCGTAACCCTGCATCAATTCTGCTTCCACTCATCAGTACGCTGGCCAAACGCTGGCCCATACTGGCGTGAAAATTTGCATCTGTTTACTTGCCTCTTGTTGTCGTCTATCCACAATGCCTCCCAAACGCACCTACACCAAATCATTCCTCAATCACTTGGAAGATACTTTTCTTTGGCTCAACACCGCCTGTGAGGCCAAGGACCAAATCATAGAAGACAAGAAGATTGCAAACAGCCGCTGGAAACGCCGGCGCGCAAACATTCAAGAGGGCCTGGCCGGTACTATCTTTGCACATCGCCTTTGTCTATTTCATCTCTCCATCCATATAGTCCCTTGTTACACCGTTCAAACCTCCGCTCCTGCTGTTCCATTGTGAGTCCAAGTATCTCTAGTCTACTCAGTCTGTTCATCTCGCATGCAGCCCAAAGATGATTCCAGACTCCTGCTGTACGCAATTATTTGCTTTGTGTCAGTCGCATCTCATGGTACTCATAGCCTTGCCGCCACAAAATCCTGCTCTCGTCATGGGTGTCTTACTTAAGGACAATATAGGCGCAGAACATTTTAAGGTGGACCCGGCAAGGTTTAGCAAGAAAACCAGTCTAACGTCTCTCAAAGACAAAAGCAAGACAGAGAACAGCACATTTAATCTAACTATTTTCACGCTTTTCTCTGATGTTTCCCTTTAGTACCGCCTTTACGGACTTGCATCAGCTCCATCTTCTCTAAATAAGCTCAGCTGCCTTGCATCACTGTATCTTCAAGTTTCTTTGCGGATCACACTGTACTACTATTGACCACTCTTTTTCCACCTGTATCCTATCCAACTACCTTGAATGGCATTCTCTTCTCCTAGCCTGAATCGGAGCAAGACCTCACCCCAAAGCTGATTTTTGAAGGCTTAGGAACCGCCTGCAGTCCATGAACCCCCCGAGTTACACCTTCCGGTAGCATGCCTTGCCCTACACCTCTCCCCTTGGACCAAAGTCCACAGACCGAACACTACATTGGAGGCCAATCCAGTTGGCGCTGATTGTATGTGGCTTTTCATAGCCATATGTGGTGTGGTCTGGCCATGCCCCTTCTTAGTTCACCCCGTGGATCCTAACCGAGGATCTAATAGTTATGTCCACTGATCAAACAGGAGCACACTACCACGTCTTTGTCTCGTATCATAGAGTATTTGCCTTGTCAAATATGGCGTACCTTCAGGGTTCTACAACATCCGCAAACTACTCTATGCCAACCAAATCGTAAGAGCCTACTTGTGTAGCAATTGGCCTTTACTCATTCCTCTTCTTCCCCTAGTCTATCATCACCATTACCATCACATTCCTTCCTTCATCTTTACCGCATTTTATGAGGACTACCTGAAGGTCCGCCATTCAAGGTGCGCCTGAGCATAGTCCATTGAGTTGATATTCCGTAGCATCATTGTAGCTCTGGGAGTTTTCATTGATTTACATACTCATGTCCTTCGCTCGCCGTTATGTGAATAGATTAACACAAAACTGAAATGACACTAATGTCCTTCGAAGGACACTCATGAGCATCGCAGATTCAGTGGTTTTAGTGAATAAAGGACACTTGATCTGAAAAGAATCTGTATTGTCATATACCTCTTCGAGTCTTGCGCACCTCGTTCTGTGTGATTTATAAGAACTTTTGAACCGCCCAATTCGACATATTACGCTCCCCCCAGAAGAGTAAGTGTCAATAATCATTGCGCCACACTTCTTGTTTGTCACCTCAGACCTTGCATAGCCACTACACCTTCAACCAGAGAGATCCGTAGACAGTCAAATCCCCTTGGTTCTGTGCCTATCATATAGTGAGGTACTCCTTGAAGGAGTCATCCTAGAGTGTACCAAGAAGGCGGATGACCAGATCATTTCGCGAATGTCTTTGACAAGTAGAATAGCATCGGCGGAAGCTGACCTACCGCACGGTGTTCTGTCTGAGGATTTTGTGTCCAAGGGGAGAAAATTGAGCAAGGTCATGCTACCGGAAGGACACCTGAAGAAGGGCAGTGAGGGGACTTTGCCTGTCCCTAATCCTGGAAACGACTGCGGTGAAAGTTTTTCTTGTCAGTTGAGAACGTAGGCCTGGCCAGCGCTCTTCGCGTGGGCCGCTATGGTCGCAAGATGTTTATCCATCTTGTTTCGGCGCTTTACTTTGTGAAAGAACTAAGCACTAGGTGTCTACACGGCGCTGCATATGGCGAAGGTGAACAAGCGCGACACCGTGGGGTCAAGTTCACTTCCAACGAGGACGCGTTTTTGGCCTCAAGAAGGAGCTGTACGGGACACTTAGAGATTGTTAGAGACACACGGTCATCCACGCCGCCTTCTCACTAATAGCATCTCAATTGCAGGTTCCGCAAGTGCGTGTTCGATTTCCGAAGCCCCGATACTGAGATAGATGTATGTCTGAATGATGTCTATGAGGGTAGTGGAGGAGTCCATAATCTTGGTAGGACCGTATTGCCGTCATAGTACTGACCACCACATATCCGCGAGTCACTAGTACCCACTCCTCCCGGGTACAATAGCAAACGCCGGACCGCCCTGCCCAAACATCCTCCTCAAATCCACCAATCCCTCCGGCGCCTCCCAAGCGCCAAAGTGACCCCCTTTCGTATGCTTGTTGTTGCTAAAGACAAGATTGCCGTTCGTCGTGAACCACCTAGCCAAACCCGTCAGTCGGTTATCGAAAAAAACTTGCGAAATCGGACGAACACCCATGTCCCCAGGGAAGACTGAGATCCCGTAGGGGATGGAGGGTCGTTGTGGGAGGAGCGCGTAGATGTCTCCGCTTTGATACGTCTCGTAGTAGATACGCGTAGACGCGGTTGGCCCGGCTCGAGAAAAGAGGTATACGGAGATCCAAGTCAGGACTGAAACATTGCTGTCAGTAGACGCGACTGCAAGATACAGAGTATGATAGATACCTTGATCATCAGTCCACGGGTACTCGTCGGTCCAGGCGAGGAGCTTCTCGTAGATCCAGGCCAGTAATCCGACAGGCGAGTCCGCCAAAGAGATCCTATCGCGGGTGAATGAGACTTCGTCGCGCTTGAGTGACAAGGGCGACATACCAAGAGTCTGAGGCCTCGTCGATTGCTGCAAAAAGTATCCGCTTCCCTGCTTTTCGAACCATCGGGCCTTTTGCGCGCCGGCCTTTTGGGCGGCAGTGTACGGCGTAAGCAGGTGTTGAAGAAACGAGATCGGTCGCGTAGGGGGCGGTGGGAATCCACTGCTCGTATATAAGCGCGCATCCACGATATGTGCGAATGAAACTTACTAGGGCAAAGTAGTGTGCCACGCCTTGACGTGCTTAGTGCCGTACTTGAAAGCCATCGCGCGAGTGATCTACATGGGCGTCTCGAGACAAATGACAGTTTTGATGAATAGGAAGGTAGCTTACCATGGTACCCCGTGCGTCACTGATTCCTCGTCAATCGAAGTAAAAAAGGCGCGTTTATTCTACTCACCATACTCGCTATAACCAAGCGCCATCATCACTTTATGAGCAACCTGTGCGAACATTAGGAACGTCAGAAAGAAGATCATAGCAATCACCTACCTCGGCATACCGAATGACTCTGAACCCTTTCTTCGAAGGCGCTTCAGAGAAACCAAAGCACGGGAGACTCAGAGCCACAACATGGAAACTTGGATTCCCGACTGTGAGCAGCGGAAGCATTTTGCGAACCTCTAAGAAACTGCTAGGCCCTAACGTGAGATCAACACAAAAACAGATACATCACCGAAAGTCAACGTACACCCATGCACAAATAAAAGCGGGATAGCATCAAAAGCCTTGCTTTTCTGATGCACATAGTGGATATTGAGCGTCCCAAAGCCGTCGACCTTGATATCGCGGGTGAACTGGGGCAGTTCAGCATTGATAGCGGCTTCCTGCGCGCGCCAGTCGAAGCCGTTCTTCCAATATTCCACGAGGCGGCGCATGGATCATTGGATGTGAGAGGGACGCCATAGTTCGAACCAGCGTCCTCGAGTTCATCGGGAAAGACACAAAGGGTCAGTTTGCGACGAAGAAGGTCAATCTTGTCGTCCGAGACGGATATTTGGAAGGGTTTTTCGTTCGACATACTAGTGGGTCTCGTTGGTGGGAAACAGCGAGAGCGTCGGCGTGTTTCATAGGCTTCTGATAGACATCAGAGAAGCGAGGAGGAAAATCCGATGATGTGATTAGGCGGTGTCATGTCTCCAATTCCTCAACCGAGGAGAAAGTGTGACGAGAACACGCGCTACGCGTACAGGAGGGTCCTGTGAAACGAATCTCGGAGTCGCAAGAGTTGAAACGCCAAGAGCAGGCGTTCACCAACAAATGTTCCTAGCCGTTGGAGAACGGTCGATCATTGGGTATTAACGATGCTATCCACTTCCATTTTCCGTGGTGCGTCGTGCACAATGAGGGGCGCGTTGTAAATATGTATCAGTGTCGCAGAACGGCTACAAGCGCTAAGACGCTGATCGCGATGGTCAGACAAGAAAAAAAGCGCAGACCCCACGAGTCTTTACCGCTACATCCTCTAGGAACCATCTGACTTTTGTTGTCCAAACTGTCTATTGGCTGCCTGCTGGCTTGGATATATCAAGTGAATGCGACAGTGACGCCTAGTATAAGTGATAGTTCGGGAACAAAATAATCGGTCAACGATCGGCAATCCCGGGCCGCATCTGGTCCAACTCGATCACGTTCACTTTCAACAAAAACCGCCATGAGGATTATGCCACAATTCGAGTCTTTGCTTGCTAGTACAATGGTAAATGTAACCAAAAATCGCTCGTTTATCTTCTGGGTGCTTGGTAGCTCTCGCTATGCGTTTATTTCGTCAGATGAAGTGTTCGCCCGGCGCTGCAGAAAACAAAACACGCAAAACACTGTTGCTCGCACGCCATCAACAGCACCTTAGACCTGGAACTACCTATTTCATGTTTCTGAAGAACGCAGAGGGAACTACCTAGCTGACGTCATCCTCTCACAGTTTCTCTAGGGGAGTCAAGACAATTCTGTTGAATGTCAAAAGGAAGCGTCGGATGTCTATGTCGCTGCGCTGAGAAGCATACCTGGACAAGACGACGACCGCGAGCGTGCACTGTTACTCTCGTAGCCCCTTCGCGCGCTTCGCGAGTATCCATCACCCGCAGTTACGACGCGCTTAACGATCCTTCACAAAATGCGCCCTACACGACTAAGACGTGCTACATCGCGATGTGATGTGTACAACCTCATCCATGGAATCTCTTCACTTGCGCGTAGGTGAACTATATCTTCACTGACCACGAGTAATGAAGTTTAGATCTGATAGTATTGGCCGCGGCTTCATATCTGCCTAGTCAAACTTCCTTCTTATGCAATGTTTGCTCCACCATGGCGCGAATGAAGACGATACTACACTCCCATTCAGCTAGGTCAATCGTAACGACTTGGGCCAAATTTTGGTAGTACTTATGGGCAACTGGACCCACAAAAGCATTGCCACCGGCGACACGATGTCTTAAGCGTACACGGGGCTAGACGTGGTAAAAGTTACTTCGGACTGGGACTAGCTTGCCATCGTATCAACAGCCATCGTCGACAATGTCCACTACAACCAGCTCAGATGATATCTCGGAAGATTTTGCTAATGTTGCCACCCACTCACCGGCAATCGCTCTTCAATGGGGAGACTCATCGCGGGCTGCGAGGCTTCCCCCGAAACTAGAGCCCATACGGCTTCCTGGCAAGGATGGGACTACGGAAAGTTCCCGGAAAACCCGCCCAGGACGCGCGAAGAAAAGGAACCCAGGTGTACAAGTTGATTCTGCTGGTGAATCGGGAGAGGACGGTGATGCGGAAGACGAAGATGCGGGCGAAGAAAGTGATGCTGTGCGAGACGACGACAAGCAGCGCCGGGATGTTGATAAGGATCCACCTCGCGCTCGCAAAGGTCGTCATGCGCGTAAGAAGCTGTTCGGACTACCCGTGGATCGCAAAGCGAGAGGTTCGTGAACATGCTGTTAAATTCGAGATTGTTTAATCGAAATACTAGGGTATGACCCTATGGACTACGAGCAAAAGTACCCTCCTGATCCGATTTTTGAGGAGGCACAGCCGAATGCTAGGGTTTGGAGGATGTGTGTCGACGAATTCCAAATATTCGACACCGACTTATCTGAGGATGCGCGTGATACAGTCGATGTACTACTCGTATTCGTACGTCGTTTGTGCTGGCGTGTTTATTACTCTTCTGATACACCTAACAGGCAGGTCTGTTCTCTGCCGTTGTCACGGCCTTCCTAATTCAGACGGCCGACAAGCTCGAACCCGACTACGTCCAACTGTCGACTTCTATTCTCTTTGAGATGTTGGTTGTCCAGCGCGCGCACGCGAACGGGTCAGCTGTTGATCTTGGTCCAGTGATATCGTCTCCCGACGCGCTGCAGTTCATGCCATCTCATTCGCAGTTGTGGATAAATGGCTTGTGGTACACGAGCTTATCGCTGAGCTTGATCACTGCACTTGTCGCCGTGTTAGCAAAGCAATGGCTGCACCAGTATATGGCGATGACATCCGGGACACCGTTGGATCGCAGTCTTCTTCGCCAGTACCGTTACGAGGGCTTGCAGGCGTGGAAGGTTCCTCTGATCATCGGCCTGTTGCCAGTGCTCATGCACCTCTCGCTCGGGCTCTTCTTCCTCGGGCTTATTGTCTATCTAGTGGAACTGTACGGACCATTCGCGTATGTGACTGGTGTCTTCACCCTCGTTACCTACACCGCTTACTTTGCCACGCATTTCTTCTCGGCCGTGCATCCGCAGTGTCCATACAAGACACCCCTTTCCAATCTTCTTTTTATGGTGCTCAGACGCCTCCTTCCCCCTCCGGAGCGTGAAAAAGCACCAAAGTCCATCAGAGAGGCGGAAGCCTCGGCAGTGAAGACTCGTCAAGGCGATCGCTTTTGCATTGAGGTATTGGGTTGGGTTTTCGACAACTCCGCCAATGCATCTGCTCGTAGTATCATTCTCCAATGTCTTGGTGGATTTCCGACACATTACCACCGCCCGATCGGGCAGCGTTTTGATGATGCGGCCCCAGAGGTTGATAGTTTGTACAACTCTCTCGCTTCTGTTATAGACTCTCCACCAGACAATCCTCAAGATGCGAGGATTGCGTACATGAAGTTGGAACGTGTGGCCCGTACTGCCACGTTTGTGACGCTCCCCCTTGCGTTCTCCTGGTGCCTTTTGCCCAAGTGTCCTCCAGTTCCGCTTGAGCTCGTTGCCGCCATTGCTGCGATCCCTGGGGAACCCATAATGTCACATATGAAATTGTCAGCCAAAGATATGTTTCTGCAGTATGTGCCAGAAAATCCGGATCTTCGTTTGCATCCACAAACCTGGGTTGAAATCATCCAAGAGATACTCAAATACGCAGAGCAGCCATCCGAGGATGACATACAAAATGCTTCGCCGCGGATGCTGCCTATGATCCAGCTCTGTGCGAGTTCTCCCTCCATTCTGGACATCTACTCTATGGAGGAGTTCAAGCCGTACATAGGTACCCTTCAAAATCCGAAATTTCTTCCATTCGAAGAAACTTCAGTTACATTCGAACGGGTTTGTCAACTGCCAGCCTTCCGAAAGGTTGTTCACAAGAGTCTATATCGTGTGTTTGACTCGTTCGATGAACATAAGCCTCCCAGTTTCGTGAACGATATGGATTATCCCGGGTTCCGCATAATGCTGGCCATTGTGAAATATTTCATTTACGTTCGGACCTGTCCTGCCGCAGATCCGATCGTTGTCACCGAGTTGGAGTGTTTGGTCTGCAAGATCTTCTCCGCACTGCACAAGAGAGACTATCGACCGGAGGAGGAGAAGGATGGCTATCACATCTATCTAGCTCTAAAACCCTTGTTTGAGCTGCCAGTCCCAAATGATCCCGCTGACCTCGATTCTCCTCGCTCTCTTGCATTAGATGTTATTTCTGCATTCTGTCAGCAATTGTCTTACTGTCATTGTCATCGATATTTATTCAACATCCCCAACTGGGCGGACTGGTTCTCCGTCAAACTAACAAAAAATCTTCTACTATTTCAAGTGGAAGCTGTGAAGGACTGTTGTATCGTGTATCGCTATCTATCGCCAGCTGCTCAGCTTCTTGACCGAGCAATTTTCACTGGCGTTCCCGTAGCTTATGATCTGTTCCTGGAGTGTGACCTTCTCACTGTCCTTTTACCATATCGCAACCTCCCTGCTGTGCGCAACGCTCTCTGTTCCTACATTCTGACCTCGTCCTACTGGATTATGGGGGATGTCAACAAAGACGATCAGATGAGAGGCCGGCTGCCTTACCCATTTCTGCCAAAATTCACCCCAGACATGTCAAGCCAACGGAATTACCTGCTTACTGGGCGTAACATTTTTCAAGTCTGCATCATAATGCTATCAGTCCCGGAGGATGCAGCAAGCACTTTTCTTGGGGAGTTTGCATCTCCTCGGTCGAAAATCATTACATTTCTGGGTCGGTATTGGGCAACACAGCATGACGGACTTGACCTAGTAACTTGGGAAGAATGTCGCATGATGCTACGGGAGGCGGCTACAGAGCAATTTGGGATTCTTCGGTATCCTGTATATCGCGGTCCCGGCGATTCATGTGTTCTCCCCGATAACGTGAAGGTCACGGAGATGGTCGAGTACCTAAGTTCTGGAATTACTTTGCTCGACCAATACCTTGCCAGTCTATAAGTTTCATAGGTGGATTGTTACTGCGTACTTCATATTGTACATTGTCCCAAAGCTGTTTTCTACTGAACAATTAACACGGTATTTGCCACGTTAACCTTGGGTTCTCTCGTGCGCTGGGGAGGAGTACGCTCAACAGCAGTGCTAGGTTTGAACCCGGCATATCGAGACTTGTTACGGCGAGGTGAGCGAGAGGATGATCGGCAGTAAGGATGTTGTTGATGTCCGACCAGAGCATGTGGTCTTGTGTGCCAAGTACGGCGTCGTACTTGAAGCAAAGGTGAACATGTAGAGGTCGAGTGTGACGTTCGTCCGGAATCGATGCCAATATCCATGGCAGCCAAGAGAGGAATATATCTATTGCCTTCGGCGATGAAAAGTCGAGGACAAGGGCGGCAGGCAGCTTGACACCCAACGAAAGTAGTGTACAAGCCACAGCTTATGGAGTCTAGTATCAATTAAAGAATGACGAAAGGCACTAGCCAACTCACACTGAACCGCTGGAAGTGCCTTCAAACGAAGCAGTCTCTTGTTGCCCAGGAGCGCAGGGAGCAGTTCTACCGCGAGTGTGGTATAAGACCCCTCGACATGTAGATCGTCTAGCATTATTGTCGCGTCCAACGATAGTAGTCCATCAATGACTGCCATGATAAATTCGTTGTCCCCAATACTTGACTTTGAAACGTCCAGATACATGCATAATGTCGAAGTGTCGTCGTAAGGCGAGAGGGAAAGACGAAGAGGCAACATTGTACCACAAACGTTCGAGTTTTCATGCCTAACCAACTTCTTGATTATGAGACGACGCCACTTGGGTGGCGCTATGCACGGCGTAGGGGAGACGAAGGACCGTAACAGTTTGGCATTGACGACCTCCAAAGCGACGTAGCGGGACGGTGTGCTCAGAAGTCGCCCCATGAAGAACGAGAATCCATCCAACGACAGGAGGGCACTACTTTCTGTTTGGACTATTAGAGTCCACCGACTATGGAGTCGGAACTTTTCGAGGCAGCGTGCAGAAAGATCGTGCCATGTCCGTCCCCGAAGAAGGTGTGTTCTAGTAGAGGCTGTTGATTGAATGACACAAAGCACAACGTTACTCGCCACATGAGACCCCGGTTGGGGAAGCAGATAAAAGGTGGTGGTGGGACATGAACGGGATGAATATGCCTCAACCCATGGCGGTGGGATAGACAAGGACGAGAAACCATGGTTGGGTAACCTTCAGGTCGAGCAAAGTTAGACGATTGTTTAGCATCACGCCTCAATAAACGCACCAAGAGGGGTTCCAATCTTGCGTGTGTAGCCAAGATGATGAAGTTGTTTGTTGAAATCCTTGGTTGGACGACGATGACTGGTTGTAACCTTGAGACATGAAGAAATGGAAAGAGGCAGACGTACTTGCGAGAAGGCCCAGGAATTTATCTAATCGGGAGTGTGGGAGTGTAGATCCATGTTTTGGTGTGAATCAACACGAGGATATGCGGTGTCGGGGCCACGCGTCCATTGGTGGCTGACAGTGACGGAGAGCTAAAGACTGAAGAGAAATGGAGCGAGTACAGGGCGTGTGACAGCGGGGAGAAAGCCATGTACAATTGAGTCTATCCTAAGGGTGTCCAAGATAGTGAGCGAAGAATTTAGATGGTGGCGAGGAATGTACGCACTGCTGTAGTCCGCAATAATGAAACGGAAACATGACCAATGACGACGGACGTGGAGGGGGGTAGTCCTAATCTGTTGACGTGGAAGCATAGAAAGGATCTGCGAAAGGTGCAGAAGGACAGAAGTGGTTTACGCCCGGAACCTCCGAGAAGATGACCTTAGACGCGTGTGCCAGCGGGGGAGGAAGAGGGTTCCAAGAATGGACGAGCAAGGTGTGAGTCATGAACACCGCCTCGCGTGAGCATGATCCGATGTTTTGTTTGTTATGGCATAAGGTGGAGAGCACGAGCAAAGATCTGCACGGAAATGTAGCGGGGCACAGAACATATCAACATCATGGAGGGGAGGGGTTGGTGACACATGCGCAAACATGCAGATCTCCAATTCTCGCGACGAAGTGACATAATGCGCCGGCATAAGATGCTAACGGAAACGGAGAGCAAACAGTTCAATGGAAAGAAGAAATTAACAGCAAGAGAGCGACGCGGCACTGGTTTCGATCGTGACATGTTGTCAGCAACTTCCTCCGGCCCGGCCCTCGGGGTTTCCGTCGATGCCCATCAATGAAATCGCTAGCGCCGCTTGTTTCTTGCTATCACAAAAATGCCACAAATGCCTAGTCTACAACCTTGTTCTCTTCCATGTGTCAACGTTACCATGAAACTCGTTGACAGCGCATGTTCGAACATGTGCGAAGTCAAGACAAAGAGCCACAAAACTGCATCACAGGTCTGTCCTTTGCACTGCATAATCCTCTCTACTCTTCAGCATTTTTCCTTCTCCAGGCTTCACTCGTCCGTACGTCGTCTCGCGTTTCGTTCTCGCTTTTCTGTTCTCGGAAACATTTCGCGGTCAAACTCGACTGGGGCATCAGCACAAATCGAGAAAGTCTTACTAGGAAGACTTCTTCAACAGCTTTCCGAGGACACCAAGGCTCGAAATCTTGGCAACATTAACTTTGCCCAATATTTTGATGAGCTCCACCATGGCACGGAGACACACTGGAAAACATGGAAGCAGACACTTCCCAAATGCTCGAGTCTCCCTGAAAATCCCTCCCGTCGAGGGCATCCAGACACAACGCGTTAAGGCTAACGGATCTGTACGGCTGTTTTCTTTGGATCCAAATGTCCTACTAAAAGCAATCCCCAGAAATTCTTGCAAGGTTGATTCGGTCTCGGAATGCCATCTTTTTCGGCTTCAAATGTCAGGTCGGTGCTGATGTCGGTGCCCTCCCGTCCAGCGATTTGTCGTGTTCGCAACGGCTGCATATGCCGTCACGGCGAGGTGAGACTTGAAAGGAGGCTTTGCTCGAGCTATCACCCTAGGAGACGTCTATTGTTTGGTCCGATTCGAAATTACAGCAGCGGAGGCGCAGTTTCATTCGTACACCCACCCGCCATTTAACCACCAAAAGACATCACCAAACCGGGCTGTACCCACTAAGTTCGTCTACTAGTTACCTACTCCATTCACGGTTATCTTAATTGACTTGTTCAGGCCTCTCGTCGTGGAAGTGCTTCGCCGACGTCCGACTGCGACTTTCAAGTTTCGAATGCGCAACTCAGAAGTACCTGCGAATAGTCGTCGCGCTTCGCGACAATTAGGAGAACTTGGTCGTCTGTTTTGGAGCTGCCTGCAGTCCCTTGACTTCCCTGGATGCACCTTCCGGTAGCTTGCCTTTTTCACAGCTATCACATTGGACCTCAAGTCCTTCGACGGGACGGAACACCACACTCGAGATCAATCCTGTCGGCGCTGATTGTACTATGTGGCCTTCCATAGCCATTACACAGATTGAACAGGAGCACACGGCGCTACCTTGTCTTCGTCTCAAATTGCAGGGTGAAGGCTCCCATCTGCCTTGACGGACACGGCGCACTCTTAGGATGATGTCGCGTTGGAATGCGAAGTGCTAGGCGCTTGAAATAACACGGCGGTCGATGTCTGTCTTTAAGCCGCGAGAAAGTATGCTCTTCCTGCTGTTCTCATTCCATCTTATAGCTTGACTACCCTTTAATGTCTTATATGTCTTCATGAACTCTTTGTTCGTGTCTCTTCTGTCCCGCCGTCGAGTTAGGCCTGCCTGTATACAGCAGTTCCTTATCTCATAGTTCTTTGGAATCAAATCCTTCCTTGATACTCGATTGGTTACAATCACCGTTACATTCGTCCCTTCGTCTTGAACCTGCAGAAGGCTGCCAGCAGCGCACTCGATTCTCCCCCGACCAGTGTCTACTCAACCACGGACCAACAACGCGAAGAGCGGTGGCATTGGCGACAAGTCTTAGACGAAGTCTGATTCAGCCGCGTTAGGATACTCCTTAGCGGATTCCCCAGTCGGTTTGGTTGGCTTGGGTCTACGAGAAGCTCCTCGGCTGGACCGACGAGTACCCTTGGACTGATGATGAAGGTATCTACCATATTCTGTAACTTGCAGGCGCGTTTACTGACGACAACGTTTCAGTCCTGACTTAGATCTCCGTATACCTCTTTTCTCGAGCCGGGCCAACCGCGTCTACGCGTATCTACTACGAGACGTATCAAAGCAGCCGCCGCTGCGGCTCTTCCTTCAAAAGCCACTTCTTCTGCATATTTCGACTCGCCGCGATCTTGTCGAGGGCGCTCCGTCGCCAGTCGAGTTAATGTTCCAAGTTGATCCAAGCGGGCTTGGGTCCCTATGAAAATGTTGATATACCGTTCAGAGCACGTCGAGAACGCGTGAAATATCAAAAAGATTTTATAGCTGATGATGGTTGTCTTCGGAGAGCAAGGCTTCCTAATTGAGAATTCATCAACCTTGCTACACCCACGGCGCCTGGCGGAGAACTTGGTCTTTGTTCTCTTAATTGTCTACCAAACTAGGCTCTCAACGCTACAGTGCTGGTCTGGACGGCTTGCCTTTCCGGACCTTTTTCAAATGTACCGTACAACTCCTTCTTGACGCCGACAACGTGTCTTCATCGTGAGTGAAGCCTGTTCAGTGTAGCATCATTGAGACTTCCGCAACCACCTTGTACGCAAGCGCTTTGAGGCCCCTCCTAAGCGCTTCGGTAGCCGCGCAATCCAGCAATCCTACCACAGGCAAAAGGATCATAGCATCGAATCCTATCATCAAAGCAAACCCCGCAAGGCATCCGGCTTGGAGGTTGGCAAAGAATGGTGCGTTGAAACTGAAAATTGTGTTCTACGTATAATACAAGTCTTTTCCCAGCTCCGCCCCCACTGACGAATCATCAACGTTCAAATTCTCTTTTCTACACCTCCGATCATTCATTCCGCGGCTTGCTTCATATTCTCTGCAGTTTGCCGGCTTCTCTTTTACTAAGGAATTGACACTTATGTACTTTAAAGGGCACTCAATTCAACATATGGCGAGTTCAACAAAGACATGTATCATTGCAAAAAATAGAAGTCCTCGAGCCACACGATACTACAGAATATCCCGGTGATGGACCAGGCTCAAGCGCGCCTTTCTGTACAGCCTCGTACCTCGCGAGTCGCCGCGGCCCTCAGAAAGAAATGCCTCCTCTGTTTCTTTTTTCACTACGTGAGGCAGGGTATGCCGTGCGCCCGGCTGATACTATTGGTACATTTACAGGAACTCCAGGAATCTGGAAGGCAGTATCGCGCACGGGTTTGCTCGTAAATGTAGAATTATTGAATTATTGCTCCATCGCCGGTGTGTCGTACGCTAATTCGAGGCGAGAAACTCGAATCGTGCTGAGAATGCATAGGAAGTATAAGTCAGTGCGGGACAACGAGAAAACCAGGACTCACTATTGTTGATCACCAGCCCCGCCTCCATCTAATATGCCGCTAGTACCTGGCATGTTCGGCGATATCGTGATATTACAAGCAGGCGTGAGAGACGGAAAAGTTGGGCGTACTGGAGCTAGACACATCGAATCTGTGAAGTGCGCCCGGCTCGCCCAAGCGGTGGCGCTCAGCTTCCCATGACGGGGCTCTGCTGAGTTATTTGGGGTGGATGGTGGGACTCGCGCTCTTGGATAGAGGAGATTGACGACTGTTCTGAGATGGCCGCAACGCGTTGATTCCTTTGAATGGTGGTTGTCTGTCTGATTTATGCAGAGCAGTAGGGAAAAGCTGCGGTTTAGGAAACAGAGGAAATTGAAGAGACTTGCGCGGATGCGGCTGTGGTTTGATTATCCTTGGTGACTTGTTCTCCATGTCCTGACTCCCGTCAAATTTGTTGAGGACGCCCGGTGATTCCAGTGGGTATGGGCAATTTGGCGGGTGGGAAAGTTATTTAGCATGACCTTCTAAAAGCGGACACCCAGCCAAAGGGCTCTCTCACCGTCGCACGAATTTACATCTCATGAACGAGGCACTCTGGGACTACAGTTCAGTGAGAGAAAATGTAGAGATTAGCATTTCATTTGTAAGTAGTAGAACAAGCTTGTAAACTTAGGACTACAAAGCAAATATCCTACATGAGCGATACACTGATCTAGTAAGGCGGGACAGGGTCATCTCCATACATGCTAGTAGTTTTCATGCCTGGTTTAACTCTCCACCTCAGCCCACGTTCCGGATCGATGTTCAGATCCTCATAATACAACATCTTCAACTCCTCTTCGGGCAAAGCTCCGATCCACGCGTTGATGGTACCCCATCCCCACTCTTCCGCCTCGGCAATTTGCCCCCCATCTGAAAGAGGCGTAGTAAAGCGATGCCAGATGTTCCCATCTGCGTGGTCCGAATATCGTCTCAAGATTTTACGTATGTCGAAATAGAAATCCTGTCTCATCGAGTCATTCTTCCAACGCCCTGCAAATGTCTTCTCGGAAAGAGCATGAAATCCTGCGCGCCCCCAGTCGATGAGGACTGGATTATTGCTTCCGTGCCGAAAGATGATGTTGTTGGAATGGAGGTCGTTATGCGAGACGCCGTAGCGGCGGAGGCGCCTCGCTAGCTCCAGGATTTTTTGAGAAATGACCTCCGCTTGCGCTATAGATATATCGGTGCCCGGGCAAACAGAGGACATAAGGCGACCGGGGATGTACTCCATCAACAGACCGTCGATGACATCTAGCGCTGGATGGATAGAGGCCCCCAAGGACATAGCAATGCGTACATGGCCGAAGCATTTCGGAACGAGGCCCAACTTTTGAGCCCCGGTGAGAGCTTCGTACGCCTTCAACTCGGTTCGGCGGGCATTATCAAAGTATCTCCAGTGATCTAGCTCCTCAAACCACTGCGGGTCATCCTCTGATAGACCATCCTTGTCGAGTATGGGATGGCCACCAGTACGCTGGATGTACATTGTAAGATTCGTCTGGAATTCTCTCTCATGGTCAACGCTCCAGGGCACACGACGCTGTCCGACTCGGCGATCGGCAAGCTTGCAGATGAGCCTGTCTGGAAGATCTGATCCAGAGTGGAGAGGTTGTATGAGAATACAAGCGGAGTTGGTGAATGGGTGGAACACTCTAAGGACCTTGGCTTCGACCATCCAATTACCGCTGGTCACTAATGACATTTGAATCATATTGTTAGGTTGATATAGAGCTTCAGGTAGCCTGAAAAAAGTGTTGGAGCATGTTTATCAAAACATTTCAAAGGCTTACTGAAACCAAGTATGTGCTGTTCCTTGAGCGGAGTGGCGTAACCTAGTCGATAGCTGACAATGCCAATGAGATGAGGGAGTGAGAGTACAATAGAGGTGGCCTACTGGGCGGACTGCGGATAACATGTTTTTGTGCTCTGGGATGGTAGAAAGTATGCCTCAAAAGCGAGCAGTACAAAAGCAAGAGGCCCCGGCAAGTCCCGAGGGTCCATAACGATCATTCCCACCGATGACTGTCCCTTGTCCTGCCCCCCTCCACATGTTCCGTAGATTTTGTAGAGCTTCCATTCCATATATACCCATGCGAATTCACTCCACATTCTCAGCGCTTATTTGAATTCATTTCTGCCACATGCTAAGACACTGCCACTGAATGGTGAATATTTTGCTGCCGGCGGCGGCTCGTGATGCTACACGCTTATGTGTAACAACAGCGTCTACCAGTGAGAGCCAAATGAGTCCATCTGTGGTTCCTCGACAACTCCAAAGGAGACTCTCTGCCCTATTGTCGCGGCGCTAAGTCCACCTCAATAGCGTGACGTGACGTAGATTTATGCCCTGATAGATCTGCGCTGTTGACGCGCGCTACGCCCAATGATGAACCATTGATCGATGCACCTTCAAGCACCGCAATGGATGACCTTTGTGTGGCCGCGTGTTGGCAGAAGACGACTTCTGCATTCTATAGCAGCATGCACAGCCTTCTATACTCTCATTGGTGGAAAACCATGGACACAAAGGATCATGTCTATTGTGTTCTTCACGCGGGTCTGCACCACACTTCGTATAAAAGACAGTCATGTATTGCTGGATGCCCCCATCTTCCAACCACCGAGGCATCTATCTCATCCTTCATCTGACACCAACTCTACACCCATTTCCTCCTATCAACTCCACGAACAACTCGTCCTGAAATGGCCTATAAATTCGTGCTACGTGTGTGGCCCCGGCGCCAAGTTTGAGTTGCCTAAAGTTTGTCGTCTCGTCTTCCGGTTGTAACAAAATTGAGGTTTTTCTTTGCAGAAGTTGACTAAGACGACGACAGCAGGCACCTTTGGGGAATACATGAAGTCACTTCTTAGTCCCGGGAGGACGTTTAACACCATTAACGTCGAGTACCGAGAGGCTGTTCGCCTGGGTACAGCTGTACGGGTCCACGGCAACACAAAGTCGATCACACGCGCCCAATACTGCTACGAGAAAGGAAGAGCCAACGAACCTGATGTGCAATACCTTTGTCTTGTTGAAAGTGATCAGTGGGACACCAGCAAAGTCCTAATCAAGGCCCCCTTTGTGTTAGCGACTGACTAAGCCACGAGACTCGACCAGGTACCACAGCAAGAACTAAGGAAGAAAGTGTTCATGTTCGTAAGACTAGGCTAGGCCAGGTGTATAAACGAGATCAGAACTAAAGTACAATGATGCTACACTACTGCTTATATACTAGTAAGTCTGTGTTTGGGACTCCTTGTCCATACATGTTTCCGCTAGGGATGCTCCACGCCCTTGACCCAGTGTTGTATGCTACTAGTCCGTGAAACCATTAAATACAAGTGGTGACTGCATGTAAGTAATAATACTGAAACGACCATGTGTGCTACGAGTGTCGGCGGTGTGTATGCAATAGGGAGTCCATGAGGTATTGGCATGTATGATGTCATCCATGTGTTGGGCGTGTGTCCGACATGAGTACGGCTTCGGTAATGAAAAGGGGTATGATCGAAACAGATGATGAAACGGTCCGTTGGTTGATAAGACAAGGCTCCCGATAAGATATGATAAGATGTGAAAATGTGAAAATATGGCGATTCATAACATCACCCCCTCCTTAAGGCGCAAGTTCCATTCTGCGCCAGAGTCGCTCCATGAGGGCTGCAGAGGGTAGCGTGACGTCGAGGGGTTCGGTATCGGGCGGTGGCATGGGTCGGAATAGATGTGATGGAAATTGCGACATGGGGACTTCAATGCGAGCAAGCGCGGGTGGCTTTGGCTTGTTTGGATATTGTTGGTGGAAATCGCTGATGGCTTCGTCGGCATTTTTGAGATTGCATGCCGGTTCCCATGTCTGCTTGTGTGTGCCATAACCCTTCCAGTGAACCTTGTATTGAAAACCCCCGCGGTACTTCCGGGAATTCACCACTTTCTCGACCTCCCATTCCGGTTCGGCTCCTTCCAGCACAGGTGGTGGACGCGTGTCTCGGGGTTGCGTCGGAAATTGCGGCTCGTGGTAAGGCGTCAGCAGGGCCTCATTGAACACGGGATGAATGCTTTTCCACGTGTGAGGAATCTGAAGCTTGTAAGAGCTCGTCCCGACTTTCTTGATTACTTTGAACGGCCCGAATCGTTTGTCATCAAGCTTCTTCATTGGTCGATCCGTGCTGAGATTCGTCCCTTCCAGCCATACTTTGTCGCCTTCCTTGTACTCTACTGCCTCTGTTCGCTTCCTGTCATAAAACCGTTTCATGTCCCCTTTTGCCATCTTCAATGCTGACCCCACTTCATCCCATGTCTTCCTCATGCCGTCGGCAAACTCCTGCGCAGTCTCATTTCTCGATGCCGTTTTCGGAGCGGTGCCTTTGTAGGGATGTCTGCCCATGTCTGCGAAGAACGGAGTGACTTTGGTTGCCGAGTGAACTCGATCGTTGTAAACGAATTCAGCAGAGGGTAGCCATTCGTGCCAGTCGTTCTGATGGTAGTTGACAAATAACCGTAAGAAATGTTCTATCTCTTGGTTCAGCCGTTCCGTCTGCCCATTTGCCTGTGGATGATACGCCGTTGTAAAGTTTCCTTGTATGCCCAACAACCGGTACAACTCCTTCATGAAACGCGAGTGGTATTGTGGACCGCGATCATGTATCATCTGTCGTGGCATCCCATGTATGGGGAAAATGCGATCACGGTAAATGCGGGCCATGCCTTCTGACGTCAGAGTGGTGTGTGTCGGTATGATATGTAATCGCTTGGTGAAATGGTCCACAAACGTGCTGATCGCGTTGTATCCTCCTGATTCCGGCAGCTCTCCAATCATGTCCGTCCCTACTATCTCCCATGGCTCGCTTGGCACATCAATAGGATGAAGAGGTGCAGCCGGCTTCGTGCGATGTGACTTTGTAACCTGACATTTTTGACACCCTTCTACGTATTCACGGACGTCTCGGCTGATTCCTGGCCACCAATAGGTACGTGTAATCAGCTCGAGGGTCTTGTATCGTCCGGGATGCCCTGCAAGCTGTGCGTTGTGATGCATTCCAATAACTTTTCCCCGCAATTCCTTGTCCTTTGGTATGTAAATACAATCCTTCCATATAATAAGTCCATTTTCCTTCTCTTCCCATCCTTTTTCTTTGTTTTCTAATGCTTTTTGTACGTATCTGTCTTTGTTTCCTTTTCTTTGTTTGATTTTGTTAAGTAATTCGTCCTCCGGTGTATCTACTGTATGTAAAGAAAATTGAATTTGTGAAATAAAAAACTCCGGCTTGAGCAAAACAACGTTTTCGTTATCTTTTTCCCCCTTCTCAAGGCCTGTCATCCTTGACAAGGCATCAGCTTTCCCCATCGTCTTGCCCGGCTTGTGAATCATCTGTATGTCATACTCCGCTAACTCCGTAACCCATCTCGCCTGCCTCCGATTCAACTTCTGTGGCTTCCGGAAGTACTGGAGATTTTGATGATCGGTAAACACCTCCACCGTTTCCTTTGCTCCAAGGAGATATTGTCTCCAGTCGTCAATTGAGTCCATGATAGCCATCATCTCTTTGTCGTAGATCTCATAATTGCGCTCTACTTCGTTCAGCGCACGAGACCGAAAGGCTACTGGTCTCCATTTTCCGTCAACCAACTGGGAAAGAACCGCCCCGTTCGCATAGTTTGAGGAGTCTGCCTCGACTCGAAACTTGCCGTCGTCGCGTGGTACGATCAGAACGGGTTCTTCCGTCATCCTCCGTTCAGCTCCTCAAACGCCTCGTGCTGCTCCTCTGCCCCAAACCCATTCGCCCTTCCCGGTTAGCGATGTCAATGGCTTCGCTACTCCCGCAAATCCCCGGATGAAACGTCGGTAGAAGTTGCAGAAGCCCAGGAATGACTGTACTTCCTTCTTCTTTGTCGGCTCCTTCCATTCCTTCACTACGGCCACTTTTGCCGGATCCATCTTCACTTCTCCTCCTCCAACAATAACTCCTAAGTAGTCTACAGTATGTGCCTCAAAACTACATTTCTCGGGTTTTAAATACAACTTATTTACTCGTAATATTTCTAATACCCTTCGTACAATCTGTCTATGCTCCTCGAGAGTGTTGTAAAGATAAGTATATCGTCCAAGTAAACGATAACATGTCCGTCGTCAATCAATTCCTTCAGAATGTGATTCATAAACGATTGGAACGTTGCCGGCGAGTTTGTAAGTCCGAAGAACATGACTGATGGCTCGAACAGGCCTCGGTTTGTTCTAAACGCCGCTTTCCACTCATCACCTTCTTTGATCCGGATGTTATTGTAACCCCATCGGACATCCATCTTCGTAAAAACCTTTGCTCCCTTCAACTTATCGATAAGCTCCTGAATCAACGGCAAGGGGTATCGGTTCTTGATTGTCATGTCGTTCAACTTCCGATAATCCTGCACTGGCCGAAGGCTTCCGTCCTTCTTCTTGACAAAGAAGAATGGTGACGCCATAGGTGAGATTGATGGCCGTATGCGTCCCGTGCGTATGTTTTCCTCCAAGAACTCGTCTAATGCCTTCTGCTCTGATGGACTAAGGGGATAAACCTTGCAGTCAACCGGTTTGGAACCAGGCGTAAGTTCTATCGCGTGATCCCAGGGTCTTCGCTCCGGTAACTTGTCAAAGTCCGCCTTGCTGAATACATTGGAAAATTCCTCGATGTAAGGTGCAGCAGCGGATGAAGGCTGTTGTGATCTCAGCTTTTCTCCGCTTTTGCGATAGTTGTCCCAGTCCATCCAGAACAGACGCTCTCCCTCTTCCAACTTCTCTTCTACGTCTTCTCCTTCATCTTCCGGTGAGTTGTATCGGGTAGATAGCCGCAGCGGTCTGGGCATCAATCAAAGTCAATGTGGATTCCGTCCAGTTGATCGTAGGGTTGTGATATCGTAGCCAATCTAGCCCAAAAGATACTTGTTTTGCCGAGATTGGTGACGGCCAACTCAATCTTTTCGGCATGATCTCCATCTTCATCCGGACCTCACAAAACCTTCAATTACTCCTCCCTCGTTTAGGGTTCCATCCGCATTGTAAACAGGGAGCTTGACCGGTAACTCCTTGATCGGGAGTCCGTTCTTCTCGACGAATTCTTTATTGACACAAGAACCCGTTGCTCCACTGTCAAGAAGGGCACTCGTTTCCCATTCAGAGCCTGTGTGTACGCTCTCTATGGTTACTCGAGTTTCATGTCCTGCCCTTTGTTCCCGGATGTACTTCCTCGACTTTTTAACTCCGTCCAACTTCCACGCGGCTTCCTTTGTCAACGCTCTGATCGGCCATCACCCTTCTCCTTGTCG